>JAQGCE010000954.1:0-10081 GCA_034699185.1 Eupelops torulosus | reverse complement strand
TATATTCACGTCTTTATTCACAATTATTTATTCCAACATTCCTTCAAATGAAAAGGAAGAGGATTTTATTACCACAAACATAAATGTGATCTCTCTCTCTCTCTATCTCTCTCTCTCTCTCTCTCTCTCTCTCTCTCTCTCTCTCCTATTTTCTTGATTTTCTTGGAAAAAACGGAACTATGGCTTAAAAAGAAGGGAATATACGGTATTTTCTTTAGTTTACAACATTTAAAGAGTTAAAAAAAATCTTTAGTCGGGGCACAGATTTTTGAAAGATTGGTTGCTTTTCTGTGCCATTCCTTTTTTAAACTGGTTATGATGATGACGGCGAAGATGATGATGATGGCTGTTCTCTGGCTATGATGGCTATGATGTGATGATACTTCTATTGAATAGATAAAAAGAGGCACTAAAGCATCGCATAATAGTCACTAAACATCAGCCATCACTAGTCACTAGTTTTAGAGCTAAGTTGCATATTATGGCAAAACTATGATAAAGAGTAAACACACACTCATACATACATACACACACACACACACACACACACACACACACACACACACACACACAGCACCGAATATGCATTGTGTGTGAGCCGAACGCACGTCACTGAACCCAAACTGAGTTTGTTTTTGTTTCTACACATAGTGTTGTCTGTATAGTGAATCCGAACTCTCTGTCGAACTATTCGTAACTCAATTCTATCTTCTATGCAAACATTGGACCCAAAATCTAAGACTAACTTTGCTTTCGTTTTGATTTTTTCTTTACTCTGATTTGTTTTGAGCCGTTTGTCGGGAATGTACTCAAACTACAGTCAATTTTTCCTCAGTTTTAACGACAAAACTAAATAACAATTGCTATAAACAGTGACAATACAATCGAAATTAAGATAAAGAAAAACAGAGTTTTCAGTCAAACATTTCACAGTTTACTGATTCACTCAAAGTCGACAAATGAAGCGAACAATTATTTTTGCTTTTCTTCAAAATTTTTGCCATTCATTTGCTTCCAATCTATTAAAGAATTTGCACTCAAATACAAATTGCATACAATATTTTTCAGAGTAACTGTTTATGTAAATTATTAATTTAATCTTTAATTAAATTATGTTCATTTTTTATCATGATAAATTTAATTAATTTTGGAATTAACTCAAGAAAAATGATTAAAGAAGAAATTTGTTGTTTTACACAAATTAATTATTTTAATAAATTCTGTTTTCTAAGAATTTTGAATACTCTTCTCGAACATTGTTTTCATTATTTTAGAAAACCTTTTTATGAGTGTTCCCCAAAGGAATTTTTAGCATGGTATTTGATGACATGCTCTTAGGCTATGATATATCTTCTTTTAAAAAACGATCTTAAAAAAAGAATAGTGGTTGAATAAAAAAAAACTTTTGATTTTGTGACTAGGGGCCACTTTTAAGAACTAGTACACAATTTCTTTTGAATTAAACTTTAATAATTGATAGAAACTCTTTGTGATTGAAATATTACTTTTTAAATTTTATTTAGATTCTAAAGCATGCTCTACTATTTTGACCAGTTCCATTTTAAATGTTTATTTAATTTCTAAGAGCAATTTAAAATTCTATATCATTTAAATTCTATATCATTTAAAAAAATGTATATGTATAAATTTATCCTAGCTTTACCTGTAGCTTTTAACTCATATATTGAAAAATGTCATTGATAACTAGTAACAAATTTACCGATTAACTTTCATGAGTTTTAGAGAATCATTAGCCTTTCAAATAAATGTAACTCAATATATCCAAGTTACATTAATTTAAGATCGTTCTATGAAATCCTCTCAATCTTTCCTATTTATATGTTTATTCCTTTTAAAGGTTCAAAGACATGATTATGACAAACACTTGTTTTTGATCTGGGAATTGTATATCTTTGCACTTATAGCCTAATTTCTCAGAAAGAGTTGTGCAAAATCTCCATTAAGTGACAACCATTTTGTTTTTCAATACTTTATTTGATAATATTATATAAAATAATAAATAATTGGTTTCTTTCATTCAATTTGTTTAATTGATATCTAATATATGTGATATCTATTATGTATTTCCTGATTTGATGCCTTCCCACCAATTTCTTCCAATTACTGCATGTGTAATACCTTTTATTTTTTTTTAAATTTTATTATTTTTTTTATTGAATGCAAGAAAATTAATTAGAGTTTTATTTTTTGGTGTCGTATATGAGATAATGTTTGGAATTAAAGCTTTTAATCCATTATTTAGCTCTTCCTTCAAAATGCTTAAGATTTTAAGTGATAAACAAAGAGAAGAGAAGAGAAGAGTAAAGAAAATTCATTAGAAATTTTGATTAAAATTTTAAAACGAAAATTAATTTAAAGCCAGTGAATGTCGCCATCGAAAGATTTATTGACAAAATTTGCATAATAATTATTTAAGAATAAATCAGAGGCTATTCACTGTATAAAGTGATTGAAGTAAAATTTTGTGTGAGAATCAAATAAGGTTTCACTTTTTGTTGTCTGCCTTTACTTAGAATCCAATACTTGTGTGTTATTCACAATAACATTACTCTCAGAGCTCGGAGACAATTAAGTTGTTTAGAAGACCGTAAATGTTTTAAACACTTCTCCATTTCAATACATCTGTATCAGCTCTCTCTCTCTCTCTCTCTCTCTCTCTCTCTCTCTCTCTCTCTCTCTCTCTCTCTCTCTCTCGCCTACACTCAAACTCCAGACAAATGATTAAAACAAAAGGAGATAAGTGTTTGGAAATTCAATGTAAATACTTGAACTTATCAATTGAATAAATGAAAATGTTGTATCTAGTAATGTTGTATATCTTGTATTTCTAGTATTCAATTAATTGTTTGTATTGCAAACGAAATATTTGAAACTAAAAGTAAGATTTTAATAACAAATAATATATAATTGAATGTTTGAGAAACAGATAATTAATCAAAAATAGTGCAAAAATAGCACAAAAACGACACAATATTCTGTTGGCTGAATGAAAGCGATTATTCATAATAATTATGGCTTTCATTTTGATTCTTCTGATTCGATGAGTTTCTCTATATTTGCGTTAATATTCTTCTCATTTATTCTTCAATATTGGAGTCGAGCGGCTTATCTTATGAGCGAAAGGGATATTTACATAAGAATTTTGGTCATATATTTGTAACCAATGGCCAAAAGTTGCACAGACATAGATATTATCCATCGCACACCTCATTCGGCGCTAAATATTACTAAATTCAATGGAAACACTCTCCTCTTTTTTTCTTGAAAACTCTTTAATCTTATTCTTTCTTCTGTTCAATACATTCACTTCTGTTGTGAATTAATGAGAAGATTAATTCCAAAAATACTTTCCTCTTATATACTGTTATATATATATGTAAAAGTCTTAACTGAACTAATTTAGACTTAATTCTCACACATTTGAATCACTGCTTCTTTTTTGTATAGAAATTGCATTCAATTAATGCGAATATTTTAGTACTCTTTCCAAAATGTTTTCCGACTATTCATTACATTTATTATGTTTTTTGGCTGAAAATAACATTTTTATTGGATATTAGAAATCAAAACAAACCTTTTATTCGAAAAAATCAATTGTTTTTTAGTTAAAATGTAATTAAATGTTGGATTCGTTTATAGTTATCATTATTTTATTTATTTATTTTTTAAATATAAATAAAGGGATAGACTTTTATTAATAAATAATTGCAATTCACCGGAAACCAAAGTAGTACTAAAAAGAGTGAGTCTTTCCATTATTGTTGGATTCATAGGGAAAACATTAACATCACTTCTCATACAAACATTGATATCACGCTAGAAATGTGCACTTTTGGGTCAGTTAACTAATCTAGCAATCGATATAAATCATTAGGATTTGAAAATGACTTAATCAGTAATTGTATCGAATAATTGCTATCAAATCCAATATTTTAATTATAAGCAATTAAAAAGTTTTATGAACTGAATTCACAAATTAAATATTCATAAAATAAATTGCATTTAGAATACAATTTATTTGCTATGAAAATATAATTGGCCCATTTTCAAATATGTGTTTCAAACATTTGTGCTAGACTTTAATTTATTCAAAATCAAACCTTTCTATTGAAAAATAAAGCAAAAGTGTCTCCGATTTCATATCATTTTTCTTCGCCTCTCAGATCATAGAAGTATTCTATCTTTGATTTTAATGATTGAGTTGGTGAAGACCAAGATCATCACAATCATATTCTTTCTATTGAAAATGTCATCTCTTATTTCCTCTCTAAAAGACATTAAATGAATGGTATGCCTCATAAAGAGCTGAAAAAATGTACCCCCTAATGGCCATCTCGGTCATGATATTGACAGCTTTTGACATAACTGTGCTGTTTGTGTAGTGCATGTGTGGCCCACTCTGTGTGTGAATCACTAATGATATGACCTTTTGTCTCATTGTCTGTTCATTTATCGTTCAATTAGCCGCTGAAGTCGATTCCGTTAGAGATGAAGTTAGAGATGATTTCGCTGATGATATCAGACCGAGTGGTGAGTGGACTCCACACCAATACAACACACAAAATAAGCCATCGTTTAGATATTGCTCTACTCTTTATATACGTTGCTCTTTACAGTTGAATACTATTTTTTATATAACATCCCATTCCTAGTGTTAGAATCAAATTTCACAATTGAATGACATTTTCATTTATCATTCACTCATAACATACGAAAACGATTCTTCGCTTTCCCTTATTCTCTCTCTCCCTCTCCCTGCGCACAGAATCTTATGTTTTCCCTCTTTTCTCTCACTTTGCTCTCAAACTAACGATTTTTCGACTTCTTTTCAAAAACTATTGCACTCTTCTCTATTCGTATCCAACTTTTATTAAATATATTGATTATCAGAGTATTTAGAGTACGGGTCAGCAAAAACTCTTTATTAAATGAGTCAAACATTTATAAAACTTAAAATCTATTGATTAAAATCTGTATTCAGTCGACAATCATTTAAAGGGATTCTTTCAATCATTTCAATGATAATCCTTTCAATTGAGTTATTTTTAAAATTCAAGTTGATCTAGTTTGATTATTTAGAATATTATTTGTGTATAAATCACTTCCTGGTCCAATTTATTTATTCGATTCTTATATTTACTGATTTATTTTATAAAATCGGAAACATTTGATTTATTTGATTACAATTTTCATTCCTTTTTCATACTTTCTATTCATTTGAGTTTAAAGTAAAAATAGAAAAAAAATCTTTTGAAGTGAATTTGTTTTTCTCAAAAAACAAGAGTAAAAATCGATTTTATGACCCAAAAGAAGCTGTGATTTGAATGCATTGCGAAAAAAAACAGTAAAACTGTTTTGAAACTAAAGAATAACTGATTGAATGAATGAAAACAATCAATGAATGCATTGTTTGAATGCAAAGAATCAGTCATTCAGTCATTCTTTGATAGAATTAACATTTAATACAAAAAGTCATTAAAATAACAATTATTTAAAACCAGTATTTTTTTAATCGAAAGTTCAGATAATTGCTTGAAATGCAATCAATATTAAGATCGAAAACAAACTTTCGGTCATTTTGTGGATATTTGTCTATGAATTATGTCAAACGTTTCGACAATAATTCAAAACTGAATTCGATTTCAATAAATAAACGTTTAATTCATTTTTCAATTATAAATCGAAATTCGAAAAAGAGTTCGAATATGTCTGCAGTCCTTCACGCCGTCGATGATCTAAGACTTGAAGAATGTGAAATGCCACACGAACCCGGACCCAACCAACTATTACTAAAGACGTTGTGCGTCGGTATTTGTGGCTCTGATGTCCACTATTGGAAACACGGATATATCGGAGACTTTGTCCTTAAAGAGCCTATTATTATGGGTCACGAGACCAGTGCCGAAGTGTTAGCCGTCGGTCCCGATGTCGATGGTTTTCAAGTGGGGGATCGGGTGTGTTGTGAACCGGCTGTTCCCTGTCGTCTGTGTGTCACTTGTAAAGAGGGTCAATACAATTTGTGTCCAGATATGATGTGTCATGCAACCCCTCCATTTAACGGAACGCTTACCCAATATTTCATACATCCGGCGGACTTCGCCTTTAAAATACCAGATAATATGCCGAGTGAAGAGGGGGCTATGATTGAACCCCTATCGGTGGCCGTCTATGCCTGCCGTCGCGCAGGAATTAGTGCTGGCGATGCTGTACTTGTGACCGGTTCGGGTCCTATCGGACTATTTCTTGCAATGACCGCAAAGGCATTTGGAGCGCATAAAGTGGTTATTATGGATCTCAACGCCAATCGTCTAAATTTAGCCAAAAAGGTTGGGGTCGATAAGACTATTCTCGTCCAGAAGGATACCGATGAGAAGACACTCTTAAAACAAGTGCAAGATGCATTTGGCCGACCTATTGATATAACTGTCGAGTGTTGCGGAGCGCCTAATCTGGTCAGACTGGCTATGATTGCCACTAAACAGGGAGGAAAAGTGCTTCTGACAGGTCATGGACCTCGTGATATGAATCTGCCCATGGCCACCGCAGCTATTCGTGAAGTGACAATAATGGGCTCTTTTCGATATCGAAATGCCTTTCCTTTGGCGATAGCAATGGTCAGCACTGGTAGAGTACAACTAAAGCCATTGATATCACATCGATTTCCATTCGAAAAGACTTTAGACGCGTTTAACACAGCCTTCAAAGGAGAGGGCATTAAAGTCATCATTAAAGTCAATGATTGACCGAAAATAACATTTAATTATTTAGTATTTAGTTTTGTTTTCTCCAAACATTTCATAACTTCTAACAAATTCAACAAATTTTAGTCTAATATTATTCACTGAATTCACTATATTTTTATTTCAATATTTATTTATTTATTTTAAAAATAATTTTATAATTTATGCCTTAATTTGTTCCATAAATGACTTAATTTATATTCGTTTAATTAAATTCATTTATTCTATTAACAAGAATTAAATATTGATAGATGCAAATTATTGAATTGCTTTTAGCATATATTATAGTCTGTTCCAATAATGATCTTAAAGCTCTTGGTTAAAAACAACACACAATTCTAAGCTTCGGATAAACACTTAAAGCTTTTTATTCGTATTCTATATATTGTTATTCGATATTTATATTCAGTTTTCAATTGAATTTAAATTGTATTCCGATTACTATTGCATTTGTGTTCACTTTTGGATCACAAGTTCTCATGTATTTCCCCTTTTTGTAAGTCATTGAGAAGACTTGTGAACAAATCATTCATATATTCAATCAATTTGTTTGCCATTCAATGCTCTTTTCAAATGAAAATTTTAAAGAATTTTAAAATCTTTCGTATTTCGAAAGAAAATCGAAAGAAATTCAATGTTCTTCTTATGTGTTTACCTATCCTTTCCATCATTTGACCCAAGGATTTAAAGTCGAGTCCATTATACTGGACCTTTTGATTAAAATAGGAGTGAATGGTATTTTTCAGATCGAAATTTTCATTTAGAATGAGTTTTTTTTTGAGAATGCAACTAATTTAGCATGATCAATCGATATTCTAATAATTTTTTAGACACAATCAGAAATTGTGAACGAATTTAATTATTCGCTTTCAATGAATTTATATGAAGTCATGCAATAAATTCGCATAAAATGTAAATTAATTTTTGCGTTTAGTTGTCATCTCTCGGGACTTAGTTTTATATATGAGTGAAATATGTGTTATATTTGAAACACCGCTAACTTTCTAACCACTGATGAAAATTAATTTATTCTAATCAATGGTTTATATGATTTTAGCTGAAGCCGAACGCTTGAAACGGTTGTACCCGGAAAACGAGCGCCTTATCTCAAGCATCCCGAGTCGTTTCTTTGAGGTTATTTATCCTGTTCAGGTGCGCCATCACCAAAAATTGGGTATATCGACTCGAGACGCCAGTGCCAATAAGGTGAGGCCAAATATTAAATAGCTGTTGACCTATAGTTAGCGATGATTTTCTGTTTTTAGCGTCAATTCTGTGCCAACACTTCTGGCATTCGGGTTGACGTGAGAAACACTAATACTTATTATTGATTGAACTAGTACATGTGTATGATTTAAACAAATTTTGTTAATTATTTGAATTTTATAATTATAAAACAGACAGGCAAACACTTCCATCAAACATCTTTGCTCATCAAAGCCTTCAATTACAAGTTCCGCCTTGAACTGGAGCTCAATACGTAAGTGTGTCGGCCCTTCCAAAGCCTTCCCCCACCAAAAGAATTTCAATAACATTTTTAGTTTGCTTTACAATTGATTGATTGATTTGAATGCAAAAGTTGTTTACTTTGATATGATTTTGTTATGTGTTGTTCTCAAACATGACATAACTTGATTCCCATTTCAGTCATAGCCTAACATTTAATTCGATTACAATCTTCTGATCTCTACTTTTAGGCATCTTTTAGCACCAAATTTAATTCAGAAGCATTTTTTGCCCGAAGGGGCGCAGCAAATATCAACTCAGGTAATGACATGTCTCTAAATTCATATAACATATAACATATTCTGTGCTGTTGCCTCTCAACATAAAACGGACACTTTTTTCTGTACCAATGCTTTCAATTGCAAACCAATATTTCCTTTTATGTAAAGTAGTTGTCGACAAAAATCTTCTCTCTTTTTGCAAGAATACAAACCTTTAAATCTCTTATAAACTTATACTTCGTTTTTATTTTCATATTTTTGTTTCTTTTCTCTATATTTTTGGTCTCAAATATACTGTTCTTTCTTTTGGCGTAATATCATTGCTATTCCAGGAATAAGAAGCACACCATAAGAATAAGTGCACGAAATTCCTATCATCAGAACCGCATTGAATTTCAAAGAATGGATAAAATATATTTTAATGTTATTTTTTCTTAAGTTTTTTTTCTCTCAAACTTAGTGTATATTCAATGCATTTCTGAAATATATGTCGGCATAAGATATGCCTAACATATGATATGCCAAATATAAGTGCATTTAAATTCAGTTACATTTTTGAATGCATAGAATCCTTAAAAAAATTCTAAGAATAAACATAAAACAAAAGCCACGTCTGAGTGGAGGAAATATATCACAAATTGTGACCTCAGATCAAACTATTCATTAGTTTTACTTCGTTTCTGTCATGAAATGAATTCATTGAATTCCGAGACACAAACTTTCGCTTTTCTTAAGAGACTTCTCTCTCCTCCAAACGACTTGAAGTGTTTTTCTAAGAAATTATATTCAAAAATATTGAATTATTTGATAAATGGATGAATTAAGTGAGTGAGTGAATAGTGGTAGAGCTATACAGTACTGGTTAAGAGTTTATTCTTTAATATCTATCCCCGATTCCAAGTGTTTGTCAGTTGATATGATTTGATTAAACGTTTACAATGTGTCGACTTTAGAGTTTAATTCATGCAAATTGTGCTCAAGAATTGTTAATATTGTTAATGCGCTGCCAAATACGCAAAGCATTCACTTTTAACTGCTTTTGTTATGCAGATAGCAATACATTAAGTTTTGGGCACAGCTTTCCACTGAACACTATGAGCACATCCACAGCACTTGTGCCTAAACAATAACAAAAGAGCAAAAACAATTTTGTAGCTCATCATTCTCTTCACATAATTGAATTCTCACGTCTTTTAAAACACAGAATCGTTTTGTTTCTCACTTTTATATTTTTACTACAATTTGCAAAATAAAAATATTTTTATTATCTCTTTCTCATTGGTTTTGTTTAATCAAATAGGAAATAGAGCACTGTTACTATCATGGCATCATTCGAGACTATCCCGGAGCTGTTGGCGCTTTTAGAACATGCAATGGCGTCAGGTCTGTCTTAACAGCCATTTGAATCCATAATCAATTTATTAAAACATTTTGATTATTAACTCAATTTGACAAATACTGTATTCTCTCTCTTTATTTCAAATCCATTGAAAGCATTGCTTTTATATTATCTCAAACTTTACTCTGAGTTCATGTCTTAAAATCATTGCATTATTCTATCGATTTTGTTTTGCACTTATTCTGCTTCGTTAT
>JAQGCE010000953.1:0-10086 GCA_034699185.1 Eupelops torulosus | reverse complement strand
CATCAAATAAGTTGCATTGGTAAATTACCAAATGGTAATATTTCAAATTAGCTTACATCATTATTATTTTTGATTGATAATACAATAATTAAAAACAAAGATTTAGTCATTGTTTTTGTTAATCGAATTATTTTTCATTTGATAAAAAAGTTAATAGGTAATTTTTTTAAAAATCCCTGCACTGGAAGACCTTCTCATCATTTTTTTTCCGTACAATTCTTACATTATTCACATAAATGAGTAATAAATAGAAATGAAAAAAAACTTCTCATTGTTTTTGGGAATATTATTTAAAAATTAAGAGACACTTAATTCAAGGTCTAAAACATAGAAATGAGTAAGAAATTTAAAATTGATTTTATTTTAAACAATCAGATTTAATAATAATTAATTAATAAGTTTTAATCATCCATTCATTCATAAGAATTCGAAAAATTTTACGATTGTTTGACTAAAAATCTAATTAAAGTGAATAGATTTCAATACTTTTTTATTTATAATATATTTTAATCGACACATAAGTGACGAAAATATTGATTAGTTTAATAAAACTGACGTAAATTTGAAGTCAAAACGTCTTGTATTTCAGTAACGGATTTATTAAGAATTTTCTCAATTGTGGTCATAAACACCAAATGGTTTGATATTAAAATAATATTCAAATCTTAATATAAAAAGTAAATGAATTTTAATATTTTTCTTGTCTTTTGTATGATTTTTTGTTAAAGAAATGATTGTGTAATTAACTTATGAATGTCATCAAAAATAAGAGTTTTATGTTGAAGACAATTAATGTATAAGTTCATAATTCTCATCGGTTTCGGGAAATTTCTCAATAGATCTGTCTTTTATTCAAAAAAGTGCGAAAAAATCCCTTAAATCTATTGTTATTGTTATTAATTCGCAAAATAATTGTATTTATATTTCATAATTCAATTTTTCCGACTCTTTGTGAGAATATATTAATAGAAATAATATTTTAATATATTTTAAACAATTTTGATGAAAAAATTGCTTAAATTTAATTCAAATTCATTATAAACGTGTCATTACTTTAATTATGGAGTCATTGAAACGTCTGTTAATTCTCTATCTTTAAGTCAGTGAAAAAGTCTTAAGATTTTAATTTCAGTTATCAATCAATTCTCGCAAATAAACAACAATTTTGTTTAAAAAATAGTTTCTTTTGTCATTAGTTTCAGCGATCATTTGTTTGCAAAAATCATTTATACTTTTCTTGTTATTGAAATATTTGGATAAATGAGAAAAATATTCTGAATTTTCAATGAGAGTAAGGAATAGTTTTCTATTAAAAATGATTTCTTATATCACTTATCGTTTTATTTATGAATTTATTTGAGAATCTATTAAATAAATTCAATCATAATTACAATGAAATAACTCTGAACTCAATTAATAATAAATAATAAAAGTTTTCTTCTTTTAAAAAACCCTTTTTTCAGAACCTTATTATCCGATGAATTAAATATTTTATTTTATTTATCAATTGATTTGAAATAAATTTAAAATTCAAAAAAAGATTGAGAATCAAAGTGAGTTCACGACTGGAGGAGAGGAATGCCTTTCCCTAACCACAGACTCAAACTGTAGTGTAATCTCAATAATCATTGAATTATTTAACTCTAAAATTAAATCAAAAATAAGTGTCAAAAATGATTGAAATTATATTTTAAACTAATTTAGGGTTTGTTTTGAAAAGTTTTTAATTAATTCAAAACTCAAATCAATTCAAAAACTTGTGTCAACTGTTTTTCAAACTCAATTTATCAAGATAATCAATTTTCATCTTATTTATGACTCTTATATCTTTCCATTTCTTAGGGAACCAGTTTTTGACAGTTTTAATAGCATTTAGTGATTGGAAATTGATTTTAACCAAAATTATAATAATTTCCAAAATAAATATTTTTATTTAAAAAACTGTGAAAAAAGTGGGAATAAAAGTAATAAATAATAAAAAAAAATTTCTTCGCCTGAAAACACATTTTAGTAATAATAATATTAATTAATAATAGAATTGACGACAAATCTGTGGATATGTTTAAAGACATTCGTTATCACGACTTCCAAAACATTAAAAATGATATCAAAAAGTGGTCGACCGATTGGCAGAGGTTTCCCGGCTTACCATACATACCACTGATAACAGAATTGGAGGAATGGATACTACCATTTGGTAATAGTCTGCACAGATTTATGCAACAGAAATGGCATTACTCTATCTATATATCGATGGCATATATTGTCCTAATACTGGTCCTCAAAGAATGGATGTCCAAACGGCAGACGCCATTCAACCTCCGCTTACCAATGGCTTACTGGAGCTCTTTGTTAGCCGTCTTCTCGATCATAGGTGTGGTCAGATGTTTGCCAGAGTTCGCACATATTCTCATTAATAAAGGATTTGACGCCTCATTCCGTGACTCCAGTTATTATAAAGTAAGTACAAACATATTTAAGCTTTGCTCGAATGATCTTGGTATTGATTTCTAGCTTTGGTAACTTAATATGGGTTTAAAACTTCGAGAATTTACTTCTATTGCGAAACTTTTAATCAAAATTATAATTCTGGGTATATGTAGAGAATGTAAGCGCTTTTTATGGAAGATACCATGCTCAAATCAATTTGCTTCAACCAGTTTTATTTCAATTCAAATCATTTGATTGATTACTCACTTAATATTCAATATCTTGAGCTCTGGTATTATTTCTTTAGAAAAAGTGTCAAAACTTAAGTGAATTAAAAGGTTGTCTGAAAACTGTACACAAATTATAATTAATATGAATTAAATTCATAACTCGTTTGCTTTGAATTCAATTATTTTTAACGAAAAATACTAAGAAATTTCAATAACGAAAATGTTGTAAACAATTTTCAATTTCATTTAATGTTGAAATTATTATTATTTAACCATACTCAAAAGTTTTCTAATCATGATTCATGAAGGCTTTCTAACAGATTGAAACTTGCTAACATCAGCCAAATCTGCAAGCTTAAATACAATCTCTAAGCCAAATTTTAATTTACCAGGAAATTAACAAGCTCTTATTAATATTAATTAATTAATTGACACAAAAAAATTGTTCTGATAAGACTAATGATAATTTGCTGGCATTTAAAATGACATTTCTCTCATTTCTATCGATATTCTAATTTCAAAAATTTAATTGAATTAAAATCTCATCAAAATTCATATAAATTAATAATAAATTTAAATCATTTTTAAAATTAATTATTCTATTGTTTACTGGACTTGAATTTAAAACATCATTAATTGATTGAATGTAACCCTCGAAGGACTGGCGGCTCAATCTCTGGTACTTATTCTTCGTCTTATCCAAAGCTCTGGAATTAGTGGACACTCTGTTTATTGTTTTGCGTAAACAAAAACTATTGACACTCCATTGGGTACACCACTGCCTTACACTATGTTATTCATGGTATGATTTATTAAACTGATTTATCAAGCAAAAAAAACTGCTAGATAATTAATTTTGATCTAATTGTGGTATTTTTAATATTTTCACTTAAAACTGCTCAGGTATGTGTTTGGGGACGTTCCTGCCACTGCGCGATGGATGGTCAACATGAATTTCTTGATCCATTCACTGATGTACAGCTATTACGCGTGCAAAGCCTTCAGAATAAGCATACCTAGAGCAATCAATATATCGATTACATCCCTTCAGATCCTTCAGATGCTGTACGGCTTATGGATTAACATACGTGTGGTTCAACTTAAGTTAACTGAACAGCCCTGTGACTCACACTTATTAGTAGGATTGACCGGACTCTTCCTCTACGGCCTATTCTTCATTCTGTTCGTCAACTTTTTCGTCCGATCCTATCTTCTGAAGCCTACCACCAAAACAATTGTCTTTTCCTCATCAACTGTGACACCAGAACAGGACACGGCTCAAAGTAAGAGAGCTACGGACAGCACACCCATTGAAAATGGACTCAAAAAAAGGAAGGGTAGTTTTGAGGAACGCAATAATAACATCAAAAATATTTTGGATAATAACAAGAAATCGCTTTAAACTTATTTTTTTTATATTTAACTGAATTTCACATAATTTTTAACTCAATTTTAAGAGCTTTTCCTCTATTTTTATCAGTTTTAAGAAAAGTATTCATTATTTTTATAAAAAACTAAAATTAATTATATTTTTAATGAATATAACTTTTATTTTAGTCTTAGAAACAAAACATTATTTTAATTATATTTTCAATTATTTTTAATGTCTATGAATTGAAATAATTTTAATTAATTTTGACATTAATTTACATTAAATATTAATAAACGAATTTATAGAAGATTTTGAGTTTATTTTCATTAATCATCCGAACAATTATTTTGAATACAAAAAGATATTTAAAAATATAGGAAAAAAGTTACGCAATATTTGGCAAAAAATTTGTTAAAAACTATTGGATTAGAAATACAGAGAAATAGCTTATCATTAATGAGGTTTCCCTGGATTTTAATTCAGCTTTTATTTAATAAAAAGAATTTTTTATTTCAATTCTTTCTTTGAAAGAAAACACAAAAATTTCTGACATATTATTCAAAAGAAAAGATTATTTTGATATTCAAATGATTTTAATCATATTTTGAGAAAATTGCGAAATATTTAAACGAATGTCAAAAAATGGTTGAATAGAAAAACAATTAATAATTAAATAATTAGTCGACACATAAGGGGAAACCATATGAGCCAAGTCTGCACTCCTAAGCCATAAATATAGTCAAGAACAATGTTTTGTGGCTTTGTGCTCATCGTTAATCCCTTCTTCAGCCGGGTCTGTTCAATATTTGTGGGAGTGGCCTTTTTTAGGTCATACGCCCAGCCCTTTCGGGCGCAGTAGTCGATTAACAAAGTAGTTAAGTTGAAGTTTTCCTTTAATAAAGCAAATTGTTTTTAATTAAATAAAATTTATCCTGCTATTTAAACAATTTTTCTAGAATTCATACTAGATTAGTCAATGAGCAAGGTTGTTTCAAAATTTCTTTATAGAATTTAAGTGAAATGATCTAGGACTGATATTTTACATTAAATTTAAAGTAATCAGGGTGATTCACATGAACATGGTCACTGATTGTTGAGATAATGAAAATATTTAAAGTATGGACATACCTCCCAACTGTATTCACCCGTAGAGTAATCGTATGGAAAAACGTGATGATAGTTATGATAACCTGAAAATAAAGAGCATTTAAAAGTGAAAATCAGGAAATTTTGGTCAAAATTCAAAGTAATTTTTTATTGATTGCAAAAAAAATATCCATTAAATCGATTTTTTTCGGTTAAATTATATATTCAAAAGAAACTGAGAGCTAATTGAGAGCACATACCTTCGCCAAGTGTAAGCCATGTTACAGACTGACATTCCGCAGGATTAATGTTCTTGTCATAAGGGCCTGAAATTTATCTGAATATTAGCAAGGGGGCTTTAAAACTAATGAGTTTTCACTTACGAGCTCCCCATAGATGGGCCACAGAATTGACAAAAAATGCGCAATGTAGCATGCTGAATTGGAAATAAATTAAATTAAATAGCCTATCAATTAGAAAAATATGATATAATCTAGGTATTCGGAGAATTTCCCATAAATCGTATATCGAGTTAATTAAGTTTTGCAATAAATTTAATGATTTATTTATTTTTATTTGAAATGAATTTAATAATTAAATAGATTTGAAGAACAAAAACAATTAAAAATTATCCCAAATGTGTACCCAAACAGACATTTATCTAACTTTTATACAATTTATCATAAGATTGTAAACAAGCAATTAATTTAAATTATTTGCTAATTGTCTTCATTCCTAATCAATCTGTCATTCAATGGGTTAATCCTTACAACCTGTGAAGGTCTGCCACAAAATATTGTGCACTTTATGTAAGATTTATGGGATTTTCTCAAACCTCAGGCTTTTAATAATAATAAGCAAAAACAAAATACTTACAAAACATAACGGGTGATATTAATGAATAACGAAGAGATGAATGATTCATTCCAGTAGTAACAGGGTATCAGCACAGGTATCGCAAACCATATGATAGCAACCAATGGAATGTAAAACTTTCTCTGGTAGTAGACTATCGGGTCCTCTAATAAGTCGCTTAAGTCTATCTTTTCCACTAAAATTCAAAATATTAAACAATTAGGAATGACTATAATAAATAAGTACCTTGTTTAATTTATTATCATGTCTACATATATAAAAACAAATGTTTAAAATGTGCCAAAAAAATGGTAGTGCCCATAATTTCTCATTGGAACCGAGCAAATTTTCAGTTTTTACCTCGACTACTTTTAAAGAGCTTTGAAAAGTTGCTTAAATGGATTGACGTAAACTACCGATGACCAGGATCAGAAATGCTTTTATTTCATGAAAATATGGATGGCATTCGTTTGTAAATTGACTAGGCTATCATATATATATACCTAGTATGATTTTCATTCATTAGTTATGAATTATCAATTAAAATTAATTTAAAATCCCTAGATTACTTATTTAAAATAGAAAATGAGTAAACACATTTTTTATTTGTTTACAGATAAAAGTAATTTACTGAATGAATAGTTAAAACATATCTCATTTTATTTAGTGCTGACTGAGTAGGTTCAAGGAACTATTAACAAGCTACATGTGATTCGAAATTTGAGAAGGGCAAATAGGGCTATTGCTTGGATGTGTGGCTACTTTCAACGTTAAATTTTAACCGGAATACCTGAAAATCCTTCCAAATTTCTGGAATTTTTTTCGTTGACATAAAGTTAACAGGATACTTCTAGCTATTCGCCTCATTTAATAGGTGTCACCCCATTTCGCCTAACCCCACTTTGCCTAAGAAAATTGTCTCATTTTGCCTTCAAGTTGGGTTACCAGGGTTACCAAGGGGCTTACCTCTGATCAAAAGAGCACAATTGCATAATTCTTTGAAGAGAGTGCTTATAGGTGTGAAGTGTGAGATAAAAGAGTGTTCAACCTTTTAACCATTTTAATTATACTTGAGCTTTAAGTGCAGACTTCAAAACTCATTTCAAAACAAAATTAGAGAATTTGGAAATCATTTGTTAATTAATTTATTTTTCTTTTATAACAAACTTTTATTAAAACTCATATAAAAAAGATTTTCATTAGTTTTTGTGAACAAAAAAAAAGCTTTTGAAACATATTTTGTTATAAAATAGAAAAATGCAATTAATTTTGAAACTAATCATCAGATCATTAATTATTTAAAAGCGATTGAATGAAAGACAAAGAAAAATATGTTTTAATATTAGAGTAGATGTTATGAGACAACTATTTTTAGACCATATTTTCATCCAAATATTACCTCTAATGATCTGATTAATCGTGTGATAAGACCAGGAATATATTAAGAATATTTCAAAATTCTCTATTATTAATGTAATGAATTGAAAACTAATCTATTAAATGAAGTTTAATAAATCTGCCTTGATTAAACACAATGTATTAGGAACATTAGATTTTGATTAAGTAATGGCTTAAACTAGCTCAATTAAAACTATTACATACATTAATTATAAACAATTATTATTAATTTGTGATGATGGTTGTTTGAAATTTAAATGACCTTTTTTTAAAAACAACATAAATTTAATCATAAATTTAAATGAATTTAAAATAAAAATTAATTTCAAAAATATTTTGAAAATAAATTATTTATTAAAAAATAGCGAAAAAAGAGGAAAAAAGTTCTGAATTTAATTTTATTATTAATATTTCATATCTAATTCAATGGCACATCCATATAAGCACAGGTGTGTCGCTATACAAACTGAAATAAATGACTCATAAACTGTCGTAAAATGGATTATAAAACAAATTATAAGTCAATAACCAAGTTAATAGTCATCTAAAATTTATCACTTTCTATAGAAATATGGCCTTAGCTAAATTTAGTATCAAGCTACTTTGTTAGACATAAAAAGACATAAAGACAAACAATAAAATAATAAAAATATCTTGCACATTAATTTAAATTCTGATTCAATACAATAATAAAGAAAAATATTCTAGCTCACTCTTTTTGACGGCTTCTGGGTGTTTTTCTATCATGATCCAACCAATATGAGAGTAGAAAAAGCCCCGTTTGGCGTTGTGGGGGTCGGCCTCTGTCTCAGAATATTTGTGATGAATCCTATGGTCGGCACTCCATTCGTAAATATCTCTTTGAAGAGACAGAGTCTGAGCGTAGGCCAAGTATAGTCGAAGTGGCCATTTGGCCTTAAATGACCGATGAGACCAAAGTCTATGGGCGCCGGCAGTTATGCCTGGCGCAGATATAATGTGCATTAAGTTATGCCATAAGAGGGTCGGCCATAAAACTTTGGCAAAAATCATTAAATATATGCCATAAATAGTGCCAATATGTATGAAAATAAAGGCCAATACTACCGGCCATACAATCTTCCATCCATTCCAATAAGTCATCCTTTGTCTAACAAAGAAAACATCAAATGAGCATGATCACATTAAAACGACAAATACTTTGAAAACAAATTATTATTCAGAATACAAATAATAATAAATAAAACAACTTTTGAAATACTATTAAATTATAAATATTTGAGAAAAAGTATTTGAATAACAAATTGAAGGAAAGGGTATTTTATGAGAGGAAGAGATTAATATTTATTTGAAAAATACATTTTTGTTGCGAATATCAAAGAAAACAAAATCTGTTCCGAAATGATATTAATTTTTGATATTTGATATCAAACTGTAGTTTCAAACGAAGAAAACTTTTTGATAAAAAAAATATATATAAAACGTGACAAAAAATATAGCGAATACAAAATGAAGCATGCACACTTTAATTGCATAATAATTTATGCCTGGAGACAAAGTCTATGTTTGCCCTATGAATAAATTGACATTTTCTTGAACTAAATTCAATTATAATTTACATTCATTTTTAAAAAAATGTCAAAAAATATTATTCAATAATTTGATAAATTTTAATAAACTTTTGGAGTCCACCTTTTTGACCAAGTGAACTTTTCCTAATGACCCGGCTACAATTGGATATGTATAATCAAATTTAAAAGGGTGTTCAATGTGGGTGTCATATTCTGAGCTCTTTGTTTCAGTTTTATATACAGTTATTATTATTGTATAACAAAAATAAAGAGAAAATACTTGAATCGATTGATTCGATAAATGAAATGCTATTTTGTCTGAATTATAGATGAATTAAACTTATTTAATATTATACAGACTGTAGTCGACTCCACACTCAATGAAAAGCTAAGCGATAATTCCCAAGAATATCAATCATCCATTAAAAGTCAAAGTTGAATGAAAGTCAAATACCATTGAATTTAATAAATTTTTAATCAATTTTTCATAGATTCATATACAATAGAACCAAGAATGGTTTTTAAATCAATTAAATTATTAAAGAAAAACAAATTCTTACTTTAATTTTGAATAGACTTCGAGAATATTTGAATTCATTTTCACTTAAGTATTATTTATTATTAATTAAATAAATATTAATAAATAGATTAGAAAACAATTAGATTAATAGACTTTAATAGTTTTGTTGTCAACACTTGTTTCTCACAAACAATTCAAGCAATGATTGGCCAAAAATTTGTATTCAATTCATTAGAAAATCACAATTCATTGTCAAAAAGTTTCACTTTTTGGGTGAAATTTCACAATTAATTCATTTATAATTACACTCATATATAAGTGAAACATATATTTATACAAATAATTATATATATATATACAGTTTGATATCAATTGCAATGAGGTTTCAATGTTATCTTGATATTTATTAGACTTAAGAATCAATTGTACTTATTGTCAGATTATGATCACATGTTATACAATTATTAAACGTTATTCAGAGCATAGGGTTCGGCTCGAAATGGTGTGCGCTGTACGCATACTGTGCTCTCATCTAAACCAATGAGACAAATGATGAGAAAAAAGAAATAAAATTATTATTAATAATAACTTTTATTTTGTCGTCTATTTTGTCATTTAATACACAGACAGAAGACAATAGTTATC
>JAQGCE010000952.1:0-10089 GCA_034699185.1 Eupelops torulosus | reverse complement strand
TGTAGTTTCAGAATCTGGTGTTTTTTGAAAGCATTGGTTGTATAAAGTTTTCATTTTTTCGGCTGATTTGCACTGAAATCCATAAAATTAAATTCTTATTCGTTAGGTCTGACTATTTATTACCTCATCCGAAAGTGGCTGATCTTCGAGAGTAGTGCAATACATCGGTCGGCTATCAATATTGAAGAGAATGAGATGACCCGTCGGCCCTTTTTTTATGCTAAAGTCAACGATTGCGTCTATTTTTGAAAAGAATGAGTCATCCATTTGCTGAACAAAGAGCGGGACTTTACATTCCTTTCTCTGGGATTTACTGCAATCAATGTGAATGTCGTTAATGAATGGATTGAACGCAAAATATTCTGATTTGAAACTCTTCCTGTTAAAGATGAGGCAGCCAGCATCATTTTGGTGGGTGGCTTTTGCAGTCTTTTTCATTATAACTAAATCTGAAGAACCAGTTTTTTTTAGTCCAGTCTTCACATTTTGTGGATCTAAGCAAACAATTTCATAGGACCTTTCACCCTTTTTTGAATATATGGTTTGAAATATCAATTATGAAATGACTCAATATTACCATGCTTATAACAGAACAATCACGGGGTCTTCCGCCCTGCCTATCAATCGATGCCACAAAGAGAGCAAAAGTACCAAATTTATTTAAAATATCCTTGTTTTCGATGGTCTTCTCTGAGTTATCAATCATAACGAGAGTCAAATTGGTTGAAGATTGAAATTTGGCTCTCCACTCATGACCGGCTCTGTTGAACATTACATAATCACGTGACCCTAAATCATGAAAGCGATGATAAAAGCCAAGTCCTTTGTAGGTATCGTTCGGTTTGAATAAAGGACACCAATCAGTGCATCGAATGGAAGAAGCGATCAGAAGAAGGATCAGAATTGATATCATTTGCCTTTTCTTTAATTTTATTTGACTCTAAAATTATTTTCTTTTATATAATTCTTTATAAATCCTTTGAAAATTCAAATAATATTCAGTTAAAACAACTTTTCACTACAAAAGTAATTTTCACCTGATAAAACCAAGTTTTTAGAATGATCTCGAGCTAGATTACTTTGAACTTTCAATATTAAAATATGCAAATAATATATAAATTTGGCGCAAATCGTATAAAAATTATTAACAATTTTTAGAAAATTCTGTTATTTGTGTCAAAGAAATTTAGATAAGAGGACAGTTTGATCTGAATTGTCTTGTCATTGTCAACTTATCAAGCTAGTAATAATTTATAAATTTGATATTTATTTTTATTTTTAAAAGGAACTTGTTTAAATGCAATTACCTTAGTTTCAAAAATGGATTTAAAAAAAAGATATGAGTTCCAGAATTGTTAAAATCATTTAAATATATTATCTCTTTAATCGCCAATCAATCAAATAATATAAATGAGCTTTCAATTGGATGTCATGGCTCACAATAATAGGATTTACTGAACAAATGAGTTAAATAGAATATATCCATAAAAAGCTATTTGAATGTTATTTAACATAACATAACAAATGCATTGATAACCGATTAGAGCATAAAACCCAAAGTCATGAACATTCAAACACCAAACAAATTCAATTGAAGTCTTTAACCGGTTTCTCAGATTTGCATTAAGTGTTTTGACGCCAAATCAAAATTCACACAACTTTTTAAAATGTTTTTCGAGATTTAAAAAAATGTGAATTGAATTAAATAATAGACATTAAGAATAAAAACTTTAATTCAATCATTGATTAGTAATAATTAGTAGTAATCATAGAATTCTTGAATAATTTTTTGGTTTTTATTGTATTGAATATTATTCTGTTTCTTCATCACTGAATCGATTTTAATCTTGAAAATTGAGTTTTTCATCTGGGAATTCTGAAACTTCGCCTGATCCATCTTCATTATATTCATAGCCATCTTCTTTTTTAAACAAAAATTTCTTTGATTTTATTGCATTTTCCTCTGATTTTCTCTTTAATTTGTTGATAATTAACGTCTGAAGAAAAACTTAATTTATTTGCTCTGTTGTCTTGAAGGTCGGCACAGAATTTATGCCATTTGTGTCACTCCTTTTGAGTTTATTTTGAATTTACGCTTAATTTCCAAATATTGAAGTTTCGGTAAATAAATGTCAATATCTTTAAGAATAAAAATTTTGATGTCCGAGAATTTAATGTCAAATTGTTTTAATTAATTTTATTAATTTCTATAACGTTTTAATTAACTTTAATTATATAAACATTAATTTATTTTAAAAAATTTATTGAAGAAAATAAATTTTAGTCAAGTGTTTGGTTTGGAGTCCAAACTTTGGACACATTTTAAAAAAACAAGGTTTGGGTGAAACTCAATCTCCACTACATTTACACCTTATTTTGTAGAGTTATTAAACAAAGAATATTCAAATAAAATATTTAGTTTTTATTAAACTATTTTCTAATAAATTTAATTAAAAACAAGAAAAGTATTCAAATTTAAAGTATAAATGTAATGAAAATAAAAGAATAATATTTGTGTTGAGTATTAATTCATTCAGATCTGGTACTCAAAGGATCGGAAGCTTTTGAGTCAATGTCCAGATTTTTCGAAGAACTTTCCGTTGAAAGTAGATTTCGTTTCGATTTGGTTTGTTCCGATTGAATCACTTTCAGATCAATTTATTGCTGAAGTATCTCCTGTCGCCAACTCGAAGGCCATACACGCAGTCGACCAGATATCAGCTGATGGCCCGAAGTCTGAGCCAAGTATCGTTTCTGGAGGACCGGTCTGAATTGTTCTATTATTGTATTCGTCGATATTTCTGGCATTTCCTAAATCAGCGATTTTAACCGATATATCACCGAAGTCTTCGTCGAATATTTCCAATGAATCTATTTTTCTGTCATCTCTATTGACTGGAATGGAATCAGACTTCTGTCTGTCCTCTATTGCAGCCATCGATACAAAGCGAAAGTTAGGATTCGCCACAATTGGAGTCATTTTTTACTTAAAATTTAAAAATTATTGGCAACAAAAAGTGAAAAATAGATGAAATACATGAACTTTAGGGAAGAGAAAACGGTATGCATTAAAGCTCTTCTCCCACTTCCACAGAAGATTTATGGTCCGACCCGCGTTCTCCTTATCTCCAATAACTCACTCCCGAGGACTGCTCATCGACGGAAAGGAGTGGTTATGAATTGTTATTGATATGATTTGGGCGAATATCGACAGTCATTGGTGTTGAGGTATGACAAGGTGCTCTTTTTTGGATCGAATTTTGGTGAGAGATTGGGCTCTTATATGATCACCGTTAGATAGGAGGAAGGGCAAACGGCTAATCGAATCAAAGGATGGTATTTATCGGCGCCAAAGAGCAGAAGAATCCCCGTTGGATTGCGTGTCGAACTTATAATAATCTCCGAAAGATTTAGCCTTACCCTTAGGAATGGAAGGTTTGGATTTTTTAATGAGGTCTTTCACTCGATCAATAAAACTCTGGTCCAAAACTAAACGGCCGAAATACGCGTTCAATCCCTTAAGTGTTTGACGAGAAAACATTTAATTGATGTCAACATTAAAAGAGATCACATTGATGATATTTTGTTTATATTAAATTCGATTTGATTTTTGAAATGAAGTGTTCGCACGTACTTTAATGAATTGACGAATACCTTTTACGATTTAAAATTTAAAAAACTGAATTATTTTAAACTTCAAACCTTTTGATTGGATGGATGTCCCATAAGTTTTCGGATTTCCATTACTGCCTTACAATGTTGTACATTACTTGAGTCAATCAATAGAGTGGCACTTCCTGTGGTGTCAAACCATGGTAGAGCAATATTATGGAGAAGTTTGTTATCAAAATTAGGATTGGGTTTAAGGAATGGCATTTGAAACACTTAACAAATACGAAATTCAAAAACAAACACTTTAATTCACGAGCAGATTACTTAATGACAAGTAATGCATGGAAGGCACTAACCATTATCTTCTAATGATAAAGTATGGTCAATTACGCTTAAGACATGTAAACAATGATCAAAATAGCTAACCATTATCTTCTGGTTAATTGTTGGAAAAAACTTTATTATTGAATATTTTATCCAGAATTTTTGAATCACATTGCTAATAAAGAGCTTATCAAATTCTCATTTTTGAAATATTTCTGATCCTATTGTTAATAAAAAACTTTCCCATTTCCGCAAAATTTTCAAAACCCTATGGGGTGGGGCGGTTGGGATTAACGGACGAGATTATATACTTCACTCCTTTCGTAAATGTAGTGAAAAACTATTAAATACTTAGAATTTATTCAAATTGAAGTAACATTTCTTTTTGAGGAAAGTGTTTGAAAGATAATTAATAAGAAAATGGATTCAGTCATTGACCAGAATATAATTTTATATAATTTATTTTAAAAGAAAAATAGTTTATTTGTTTACAAATACTTTTTTGAATCGAGAATAAAATTTTGTTTAAAAAGTGAATCTGATTTATGATAAATTCAATGTGTTTTCTAAAAGGGAGTGTTGACTAACTTTAAAAATAATGAATAGTTTTGAGATTAAAGAGTGTTGTTATTTCAATGTCTTTTCAAATCTTTAGTTTTGGTTTTCATTTTTTTTCCCTAAAGATATATGAATTGATTACTGAATGAAATGGACATCAATTTTGAGTCACAAACAGATGAAACTATAGTATATTCAGTGGTCTAATGGTCGCAACGCCTTCTCTGTAATGCATACCTTTCCGTTTTGCTCAGCTTTCCGTTTGAGTCAATTAAAATTCTCTGATATTTTTCACTCGAAAGCCACTGAAATATGTTTCGGAGAGTGAGTGTAATACCTGTAATACCTGGGCTCTAAAACCGCTGTGAACTGCACTTAATTTTGTATTATTCCTATTTTGAGGACAAAATTATAAATAGTTTTCAAAATTTATTGCAAATTTTGATCATTGCTTACAATTTTGAAAGTTTGGGCCTCTTTTCTGATTTGAAAACAATTTACACATTTCTTTTAAATGACAAATAATTAATTGTTTTAATAATCTATTGAATCTAGGCCTATCTCATCTATAACTTGCTCATTTTTCATACTTTTCACACTTTAATTCATATGTGTTTGGAATTGAAGTAAAGAATTTCTAACTTATATTTTCAAATGTATTATAACTGAAATAAATATAATTAATTTGAATATATCTTAACATTTGATTTATTATTTCAATACATTTTCAAAGTTTATTGAAATAAATCACTTATTCTTATATTAAATACACTCTAAATATGAACAACGAGTTTGGTTTGGATTCACAAAACATTTATCTTTGAGTCAAAGTCTTTGACTATGTTTTCAATTATTTCAAGTGATTTGAAAAATATGTCCATTCATTCATCCTATGACTGTGACTGAGAAAAAGACCAGGGTTGTTGACTTTAACTAATAATGGTTAAAATAGTTTTAATGTTGATTCTTGAGAGGCCCTTTAACATCTTTAAGGACATCAATTGGAGCTATCAACTTTTGTAGACTTTTGGGTTCAAAAACATCCATTAGAATTTAGACTCATTTATTAATGATATTAAAGATTTGAAACATCCCTGGCTATATTTTTGGAGTCAAATTTATCAAAGTTTAGGATTAAGGTAAAAATAAATTACATGTTTAACCAGAAAACATGTCAAATGTCTTGTTTTCCTCAAATATCTTATTAAATGTTATGTTTTATATCTTTTCAAAATTATGTCAAAAGTTTTAATATTTGAGATTTATTTTACTTTTTGTTTCACAACCGCTTCCTCTTAGAGTTTATAACTAATACTAAATTAATTAATTAATAACTAATAACACATATATTGAGGCAAAATGTAGTTTAATGTAATCAATGGTCTGAAAGCATCAACTGATAAAAGCCATGCCTTCACTACTTTTACTTGATTTGGTACCGAAAGTAACCCCTCTTTTATCAAATACATTATCCGATACATTAATTTTAATAGGAAATAAGTTATAGGCAAATAACCAATCAAAGTTTTACGGCATAAATGACTCATCCATGCTATCAATTATAATATTCTTCAATTGAAACGGATTTTACGCTCTGAATATCGCAAACTATTCCTACTCTCAGTAGATGTTCACCAAATCGAGAATCAGTTTAAAAGCCAATCAACAAAATTACTGCAAAAGACTTTAAAGAGTTTTTAAAGAAAACTGTTAAAGAAGTAAATTTGTGCGCATTTTAAAGCTTAAAATATAATATTTGTTACAATTATTATTATTTTGTGCTTTTTATTAATGAGAATTAGAGTAAAAATTAAACAAAAAAGTTATAAAATTAAATAAAATGATTGCAATTTAAGTGATTGTCTGAATTGGAAGCGCAATGACCTCAACATCAATGTTGACGCCCAGAAAAGCATCGCTTGTTTTGCACTGAACTTGAATGCAGACAAACCGATAAAATTAATAATTTGCTAAATAAATGACGTTCTCCTCGATAGACAAAAGTGAATACTCGGTGACATTCAATTTGAATACACCCGACAGTGGAAAGGGTGTGACTATTGGCTTACGTAATAAGTTTAAGGTTTTGGGTTTTGTTTAATGTTTAAATGCCTTTTAAATAATATTTAAGGAAAAATAAATAGAAAGCTATCGTCGATTAAAATTGTTGACAAAAACTAAGTAAAATCACTTTCTTTAAACCTTTACTCAAAGATTATTCATTGAATTATTCATTTTTCATATCACAAGACTTTCGACTTTGAAACCAATATCTAATAATTGAAATTATTTTGATTTGCATTTAATTGTTTTCTTCAATTAAAAGCTAAATATTTTTAAAGTGAAGTTATTTTCTTAATATATTTTAAGTCATTTATTAATCGGTTTTTTGTGTAATGAATAGATTTAAAGTAAAAGTATTAAAGAATTTATTTATATTTTGAGTCATTTAATTGCAATTTGTATAAAAATTCAGTGCATTTATTAAGGGATTAATAACTGGATATTTGCTAATAAAATAATAAAATGATTTAATAAACGATTGAATCGGTTTTGATTATGAGTTGCGCTAATAATAGCTTAAAATGTGTTGAAAGTAATGAAAACAAAAATAATAACTTAAATGAAGAAAAGAATAATGAATTAAACGCCGAGAAAACAGCCAATGAATGCAACTTTTGGGAGGTATTAATCATTTAATATATCTTTTGACCACTTATTACAGACTTATCTCTTGTTTCGTTGTTTTAATTTAATTTGAATCAAATAATTATTAATTCAATTAAATCACGATTTTATAAGGGATTAAATTAAATTTGGATCCATTGCCTAAAAATTGATAAAATTATTTGTTATGAAGTCATGCAATCGATTTCCAGTGAATTAATGTCTGAATAGCTCTCAAAACAAGTTATCCTTCAATAGAAAGCCTAAAAGAGTGACTAAAATGTTATTCATTTGTCTCAGTTCTCGAGCCGTAAATCCCGTTTTCAATTGTAATTTGCTTTCAATAAACTGATTGTAGAGAAAAATTTTGTTCACTAAATATGTTATCAGACTTTCCTTCAATTTTATTCTTACTCTTGAGGTCTGAGTTTCTGTTGTGAGGAAAATGTGTTTCCAGTTCTCGAATCAGTTGTGCTTTGAATGTCACTCAAGACTTGTACCACAACTGAAAGCAATATTTATTACTTTATTTGCCTTTAAATTCAGTTACGATTCAATGCATTCAATGTGTTTCTGAAGATAAATATAGCGGTCTTTCGATAGACATCTCATTTTAATTTAAATTGTTTTTGTCTTAAACTTCAAACAAATAAACAATTAATTCATTTCCTGAAGAAATGTTTTTCTCAAAAAAGTTTATTTTTTTTAAGATTATTCAAAACTCAAAGAAATTGAGATAAATTTGTTTCGGTTTATTTGATTCGTTTTTTAAAAATTAAATTTGGAGTCGTTTTTGAATTTTCTTGTATTGAGTTTCAAATGAAATGATTTTAGTTTTATCTGTTTTTCTCAAATTTGTGCAAAAATTAGTTGATAACTGATGTGGCAAAGGATTTAGACCTCGCTCTACAAGACTTGTCGCCTGACATTGAAATTTCAAATAACATCAGTAATGGAATTATCGGTGAAAATGCCGGCAATGATACCGTCGGAGCAGAAGAGCCAACGGATCCCTTTCTATTCGAGTCGACTGCTTTCAGAACTACAGGAAATAATTCACAACAAAATACAGTCCAACACAAGTCTGATATCAGACCAAATGATGACAACAACAGTAAGTTTTTGATTAAGTTTTATATTTTTTCAAATGAAATCTGCAATTAATGTAAATATTCTGTTAACTGTCGAAAGCCATTATCGCTAAACCTCTTATCTCTTCAGTCAGTGCTGAGGCATCACTCGATAAGACCTCATCTCTATTGCAAACTGATTCTTCTGCTCTTTTGCCAACTTTTACGGCACACTCTTCGGCCGTATCTTCGATTTTCAAAAAGCCTTCTTATAGTTTGCAATTGCTTTCAGTGATGGATAGCACTGATAGCACTCAGATTACATCAGAATCTGATAAATCAATTTCAAAAACAGACCCTCTCTTTGTAAGTCTTTTGATTATTCATTTCATTCATTTATAAACTGCTTTCAAACAAAATTTTCTGATAAACTCAAACTGTTTTTCGAAGAATTATTTCAGTTATGAATAATATTTTGTAAATATTATTGAAATTTTTTTTAATAAATTATTTACTATTTTTAGACTTATAATCAAAGTGAAGAGACTCTCAAAGATATGGGAACACAACCCGAAAAAGTGTTTGACAACCCTTCGACAGATAACCTTTTGAGTGAAGAACAAAATGAAGAGCATTCGGCCGCCAGTTGTGAATCAATTCCCGCAGATATCGGACTATTAGAACGTCTGATTCGTTGTCATCCGATTTGGTTTTTGCCAGAAATCGGTAGGGCTGGTGTCGTCCATCTTCTTCAGGGTAAAGAACCTGGCTGCTTTATTGTAAGTTCATTATTTCAATTTTATTATTTGTTTTCTATTACCTCTGATTACATTATCAATCGATAAACCAATTTCTCTAAATTTAAATACTCTTACAATAAATAAATAAATTAAAAGATTAAAATCTTTAAACTTTTTTAACGAAAGATTTTCCAATTCATTGATTGAGAAGTTGTTTAATGAAATTATTGTTTTTGTATTAAGTAATATGTTATACAAGTGTTTAAATTCATAGATTCTGTGAACTTTGTGTTCCATTTCCCAAAACTGTCTTTTCTTCGGATTTTTTTTTTTAATAATTATCCAAAAAAGTGATCGAATTATTAGAAAAATAGTTATTTATTTCAGACCATTGAAGCGAATCCCATAACAACAAAAAGTATTCCGAATATACTTTTATTTTAAGATTAATTATTTTCTCATTTTATTGTTATTTTGACATCAATTCTATGCAACTGTTTATTAGATCCGAAACTTCTGAAACTTTTATTAATTGAAAGAAAGAATTTGTTTTATTTTATTTATTTAACAAAAAGTATAATAAAGTAATTGAGTTCTCTCTCAATATTTTAAAAATAGCTGTTATTTCCAAACTTATTAACATTTTTTTTGCTAATATTTAAAGATATTCAGCAAATAATAAAAAATTTCGGAAAACAAACTCAAGAATATATGTCAAAGATTTATATGTTTTGACCCCTTTTTGAGGTTATAATGGATTAACCGACTGTTTGCCAAAAAGCAAATCCTGGGATGTAATGGAATAGACTGTTGACCACAATATTTATCTTCAAATGCCTATAATTACCATAAAATTATTTTGAATGTATGGAACGCCTCAACTATTTTATGATAACTTTCATGAATATATAAAATTGATTTTTGGCTAATCTTTTATATATTTCTGATATTAATTTATTTTTGGATTTCATTTAATTTGCATTCTTTTCAAAACCCATTTTTTTTAAAACAAATTATTTTTCAATCAGTTTTTGACATTTGGAGTAATTCCTGTTTTACTGACCCTTTTTTATGGTTACTGTCCATCATTAAAAAGATGTATTTATATATATATATAT
>JAQGCE010000951.1:0-10092 GCA_034699185.1 Eupelops torulosus | reverse complement strand
TGGAATGGGTCGGAATCGGAATTCTGTCAATCTGGGTGTAGACGGCTTTCTGTTCTGTCAAAGATTAATCACCTTATCCAATTTTTGTTTCTTTCAATTGACTATTGAACTAAAAAGAAAATTCTGTGAATTTTGAAATAATTTGAGTCAAAATTAAATGTTATTAATTACATATTCAGCTAAATATAATGGATATGATATTATTTTTGTTGTTTTTATATTTTAAACAAGTTAAAATTTAAATTTTATTATAAAATTATTTATTTATTAAATTAAATTCACTATAAATGTATTGAAATAATTTTAATATTTATTAAACATTTATTTTAATCACTTTTCAATTCCTCGTTTAGTTTTAAAGAATGTATTAATGGAAGAAAAAATAGATTTTAGTCGAATCGACAAACCATTTGTTATTCATTCCGATCGATTAAATTTGTGGCCGTGTTTTGGTTGGACTCTAAATGATTGGTCAGAAAAGTGCAGTCAAACAAAGTTTTCTTTTCGGGTTCACAGAAGAGATTCAGACATATTGTGGGAAAATCAAGCCATCGATCGTTTCGATACTTATCTTAAAGACTTTATTCAATGGACTCATTTCGATGCCATCGGTTGTGATAAAGAAAATCCGTTCAGAAAATACCCCAAAAAGGAGTGTTGGGTTTATAGCAGTTATAACTATATGGGAAAACTTTTTTCACATAACTTACAAATCATTGAATCTGTAAAATGGTCTGAATTAGGCCTCGACTCCAAATTGGAATCAAATGCTACGAATAGTACGATTTGGATCGGCTCTGAGGGGGCTTTCACTCCTTGTCATCAGGACAGCTATGGATATAATTTTGTGGCACAACTTTCTGGAAAGTAATAAATTATTTTAAAATTTAATGTAAAAAATGTGATAAAAATTAATTATTTTTAGGAAATCATGGATTTTGTTCCCTCCATCTGATGGCAAATATCTTTACCCGACGCGTATTCCTTATGAAGAGTCTAGTGTTTTCAGTTCGGTTAACATTCAATTACCCGATTTTGAAAGACATCCATTGTTTCGGGAAACCACTCCTCATATAATAGAACTAAACGCCGGCGATATTTTGTTTGTTCCACATCTTTGGTGGCATTTCGTTCGAGTTATTGAAGAAGATTCTCAAAAGAGTTGTATTTCAATCAATAATTGGATTTTCAACGATTGTTTTCAAAGCTCTTTAAACGAAAGTATTGTAAGATTTTTGACAACAGCCCTCTTCAATACCTATTGTCCAAAAGAACCTAATAAATGGTTGAATATTAATGCAGATCTCTTCACTCCCGAAGAAGCTGTTCATTCAGTTGGCCTTATGTTAAGTAAATGTAATTCAGTTAAACAAACATTTGAATCAAAAGCGTTAGAAAAAGCAATTCTTCCCCCAAATTGTGATCGAATAGAGTCCTCAACTTTGGAAGAAATACAAAAATTATTTGACAGAAAAACCAGTAAAAAGTTTAAACCTAATCAACAAATGAAAAGAAAAAATTTTGATTTAAGCTCTGAATCTTTAGTTAACTGTATTTTAGATCCGGAAGTCATTGAATTGATAGCAAAGAAACTTCGAAATATAGAAACAAATAATTTTAATAAAAGTTAAATATTGTGATAATTTTGTATCCATTTATGTTTAATACTCAATGAGTCGATTGAAATAAATGATTAGCATAAAAGTAAAAAAGGGTCATCCCTTCCTTATAATTACTGTTTAGTTGTCATTGAGAGGAAGTCAATGTTAAGTTCTCTTTCTGTGGAGGTTATGGCAATTGTGCCCACAATCCCACAATTCTTTCATTCAAATTAAAATGAATTTGATTCGCGCGACAATCGATTGAAAACTCAATATTGTCTTTAATTTCCTTAATTAATGTTAAAATAATTCAAGACTTGAGTAAAGATTAGTATCAAAATAACCCAAATAATAGTTTATTTCCAACAAATTTGTTATCTTTGAATACTATCGCCTTTGATAAGTATGCTTGATAAGCTAACATTGCTAAATATATCAACTTAACACATTTAATTTGTCCATTGTCATTATAGTATCAAGATTAATTATTTATAATTATCTTACTCGAAATACATTAATTAAAAGCAATTTAAACAAGCAATTAATTATTCAAATATTAATTTGATTAAAATAATAAATATTGAGTTCATTCTAAAAGTATGTTATTATAACAACAAACGGCTTATCTCTCGAATAATAAACTATAGGAATATGTGTTAACTTTAGGTTAAAATATAATATTTTTGACACATTTTTAGACAAAAAGCTTCGAACAAAATAAGAAGAATTGAGAAAATTATTAGACAATTGAAAAAATATTTCTTTACAAAAACTAATTGCTTTTATTCAGTTATCAAAAGATCACCTGAAAAATTGGCTTGCAAATTTTGAATAACTCTTAATCGACTATACAATGTAGATAATTCATTTTTCTAAAAGCATGTGAAAGATTGACACAGGGGAATTCTTACCATGTGAGCCGATGACGTCAACTTTCTAATTATACAATCAAATTGAACTTTTTTAAATGTCATAGATACAGCTCAAATTATAAAAGTTAGGACAAGCTATGAAAATGTGCTATGAAAGAGGACTTGTTGAACTTTTATTCGCTATAAGAACCATTAAAATCGGATTTAAGAGCTATTCAAAATGAGCAAGCAATTTTTTTCCAGTCGTTTATTATTATTATTCGTAAATTTTCCTCAAAAAATAAATTAATTAATTGTTTGATTGACTCTCAAATTGTGAAACTTTTAATAGAAAAGTCAGCATTTGTTGGGAATCACATTCAATAAGACGGCTCACAATTCAAGGCTATAACAAGAAAAACCTTAAATCAAATGCAATTATTGATAATTGTTGTGAAGGGTTTCCTTCAGACTTGATTTTAAAAATGCAAAAAGTGTTGTATTTTTAGTCCGTATAAGTTGTTGCTTAATATTTTGTGCCAATCCAATGCAATTCCCCTCAATTTAATTAAGCTTTAGGTTAGATATTGTCCCTTTATGTATATTGATTCTAGTATTAGATGCAGGTATAGCCAAACTGTCACAGGGGGGAGGTAATTTTTGGGTGTAAAATCTTATGAGACAGTACAATTTCGACTGGAAATTGCCATTTTCTTCGTTTAATGATAAAAGCTCTCAACGCTTAAGTGGTACTAGGGCAAAAAAAAAATTCTTTTGTGTTTTAGCTAGATCCCCATTGTCTATCCCTAATTTAAAGGCTTAATAAAAGTTATTATTTTTAAAAATCCCTTATATTTAAAATTTCAAATGAAAATTGAAATATCAAACGAAATGAACAACAAATGAAAAATTACTATTAAATTATTTTTTTTATAACAAAATTATTGAAAAATATGATTATTTGCAAAATTAAATTTAATGTCAAATGTTTTGTTTTTTATCAACTTTTAAAACTTAAATGTTTTGGAGTTATTGAGAGTTAAAACTAGTGATCGATTGTATAAATAAAGAGACTTTAAGTCACACCTGAGATGACAACAAATATAAAATTAAGGACATTTGATGGCTAACGAAGAAAAAATTGCCAGTTTTGTTAAGACGAGGAACTGACCGATTGGTGTCAAATGTTTGTATGTCTACTATAACTATAACACGGGATTCAATTATTTATGATATTGTTTGAAGGGTTCTTAGGGTTGTAATCACGAAAATAAGTCCTAATTGTAAAGTGTATATAAAATTAGAATAATTGAAGCTATGGTTAGATGTGTTTCCAATTTAATTCCACTACTTATTTGAAAAGTTTGTGTGTCAGAGGCGGAGCCCATCTTTCAATTTCTTCAATTGGAATGTTCAGTACTTCATAGGCTGTGCATTAGTAGAGCAGATCAGAGCAGACCCTACTCTTAAAAGTTATTCTCCTATGCCTTATGCCTGACTCACAGCTCAATCTATGTAACAATTAATACAAGTTTCAGGTCATACAAAAACTTTTAGTAAACTATGCTTTTTGTCAGAATATAGTTCAGGGCTTTTATAAACAGTCGAGAGTTTCCACCAAATTGTGGGAATTTTACGCTTTATCTGATTTGGATTTTTTTGCGCCACTATTTCTAATGTAAAACACAAATTCCCCCCTTTTATACAATTTTGATTACATATTTAATTAAACAAAATAAGGGTTTGCATACACTTTGTCCAAGACTTTGACTAAAACCCGGATTATTTACCAAACACTCGTATATCACAAATGAATTCCAAACACTTTCCTTCAAAACTTCTAAAAAGTTATTTAAATTTGATATATTTCTCAACCGTTTTGTCCATTTTGTCCCAGATTATATTTATTAAACAAACGTTCGTTTTTATAGAGCACCTGTTTTTTTGCCTGTCTCAAATTACAATTTGATATTAAAATAAAATTCTTGAAGAAGTAAAGTAATAGATTCTTTGCTAAATATGTTGTAATATCCCTTTTAAACATTTATATTGTTAGCAGTTTTTGTCATTTTATTCATTACTTAGAAATATGAAGAATTTTTCAGCGAATAGTTATTTATAGTTACAGAACAACCCTGAATACTGAACACAAACCAATTTTCCAATAAATTAAAAATTGCAGGTAATTTCATTTCTTTTCTTTATTTAACGGAAATATACTACAAATCAAAATTGGATTCAAATTTAAGAGAATTTAATAAATGATTTGTTGTTTTCGATCAAAATTTTTAAATCATTTGATTACAGAATAAAGAATTGTCGAGAATTTGAGCTAAAAGTTGTGGAATAACTTGTAAAAGTAGTGTTGAACAGGGTAATCGTATAGTAAGTGTATGCGCCGAAAGGTGTTCCCTAGTGGTGGATGTGTTTAGTGTTTGTGCAGTGATTGCTGTGCGCTGTACTGACTGCCACTCATTCCTCTATAATATGGCCGTCAGTTAACTTACGTCTGACTACAAAACTGAGTTTGCCTTCAATTTTATTCAATTATTCACTGATTTTAACAATGAATTTGACTTTTTTGTGACCATATTTCGGATTAACCACACATCTAACTGATCCACTCATCAATTAGTTGTTATTGACTCTGTGGACAAAGATATCGGTGAGTGTTTCTCATCTATTGTCTCATTTTTGGTTCAGTCAATCATTCAATGGTATATCCATTGGTCTCTCCTTGAGATCTAATTCAAGGCTAACCGACAATAAATATAACATTTATTTCAAATTTTAATTTTATTTTCTATTTTTAATTCATATTTAAGTTTTTAATTGAAATGTTGTCCGCATTTTCCTCAAAATAGTAAAAATTTATCGGTAATTGTGGTGAAGACAAACACAACTCAATTGTTTTGTTAGAAAAGTAATAAAAGTTTGTTTTAAACTCTTTTCTGTCTTACAATTTGTCTTAAAAACCCATTCATTGATTTGTTTCTATTAATTATCAAAAATGTGTTTCACATAAGAACTGCTTCTAATGAATGACCAATAATTAGATACATTTGTGTCAATACAATGGTTATAAAGTTTGTCAATGTTTGCGATGGTCGGCACGTCGTGAGTAGAGCCCAGGTATTAGTGATGTACTCCTATTGTTATTGATTATGTATTGAATTAAGCGATAATATATTTAACAAATAGATGTATAACTAATATAATTGTTATATTCATTGGTTAATACATTTTTGAGGATAGCCTACAATAAGGTTCTGTATATTGAGGTCATTTTGCACACTATATATGACCCGATTTTGATTTGATTTCATGGAGACGTCGCTCGTATTCATTCATTGTATGCTTTTCTCGATATTCAAACTTTTGGCAAATCTTTTCAACTTTTTTTTTGAGATGAGTTTTAGGGGAGAGATATATACGTAAAATATAAAAGAAGTATTTGCCAGCTCTTCATCCCTTATGCCTATTGCTTTGGCTGTCTTATGCCTGTCCTGTGCTATGCAAACGCAACTCGAGGTCGTTGAGTGTGAGGTCAGGCGAGGCTCACGATTGCCTTCGCTTATAAACGCTATGCTTTTTAGAGGACATTTTGCTCAGGGATTATAGCTTTCGATACAACATTTTTCTCATTTGAGGTTCCACTCATTGCTGGTAATTATGGCGAACCTACAATTGGACCGACACTCCACTCGACCGTACTATTTGAGGTCACAGGTTATCAAATATAGCACATGAGCGGTGAATGTGGGTGACCAACACATGGAACAACCCTGTCCTATGCTGTCCTCTCATAGTTAATGTTTAGATGCATTGACATTCCATTGGATTCTAGATCTATGCTATTCTTGTGCTGGCAATCGATGGCAATAAGAGAGCACAATGTCTTCTATTTGACTCATTCACCTCCGATTCAGGTCTGGTTCGCTCTTTCTGTGCGACCATTACTACCATTACTGCTCTCTATTATTGCTATTAGAAGAGGAACTGTAGGTTTAGGTACGCTTTTATTGCCATCTGTTCCTCTCAATTGTGTGATTGTGTTCTCAATAACTGAAAAAAATATCTTATTTGTTGAGTTCATTATTTGGCAGATAATAACTTATAAGCGTTTGAGTGCATACCTGTTCTCTACTTATCCAACAAATCAAATGTTTATCTGTTTCATGAATTTTCATCGTTTTTTCTATTCTTAGAATTTGAGAGAAAACGGAGCAAACGATTAACAATTACTAACAAATGGTTTGCATATCAAAAGTTATCAAAAGCTCTAATTTCTTGTGTTTGTTGTGAACTACTATTCATTTATTCCATTTCCAAAAATGTTCTCAAAGTGCGCCACTTTTCTCAGTTATAACTTACCATTCATTTGGAGATCAATGTTCGAGCAGATCATTCAACCCAACCCAAGTCACTGCACTCGCGCTCCGCCAGCAAAACCTTATACTCGGTCACAGGCGATCTCTCTCTCTCTCTCTCTCTCTCTCTCTCTCTCTCTCTCTCTCTCTCACACACACACACACACACACACTCACTCACTCACTCACTCACTCACTCACCTTTTGGAGAGAGGAGAGTGGGGTCTCTCTCAAGAGGACTCATCAGATGTTATAGTCCTCTAATTTATTCAAAGACTTCTTGTATTGTATTTAAAACGGTTTACTCTGTATTTAGAACTATCTTTGATCTCAAAAATAGGCGACTATTATGTAAAATATTGGTTTTGTGAGGCTGTGCTCTCTTTGCTGTCCTCTTCTTTTGCGATAAATCAAAGCCCAAACCATTCAATTCATCATTTTTTACATGAGTTGTGAGAATATGAGAAACTATCGGATCCTTGCGTTGAGGGAAATCCCTGTGCTGTTCGCTACACATTTGTTGGCTTAACATTACCTGCATTTCATATGAAGTGTTGACCCAAAACAAGTCGGTGTCAAATGTGAGTCAGGTCTGAAACTATGGTTTGGTTGAAAGCCAGTGTTTGACTGGATATGAGTGCATCGTTTGATGGCTTCGATAATATAGTTATTTATTCAGTACTGAAAACGAGTAGCAAAACCACATTTTTCTTACTTTTTCTTCTTTAAATTCATTGCACTGAAAGGTGGACAGCCCTAAGCTCATTGACTTTAATAGAATATAATAGCTATGACAATGACATCTGACTTATTTGTTCTCATTATCTCTGATTCTTCAGACAACCGAACATTTGGTCGAATAGGAATCAGTCCTTTGATTACTATTTGTTTGGATAAAGACTTAAATTTTTAATAAATCGGCGAAAACGCCACACTTAAGGCCCAAAAACGGAACCGACTCCGGGCAACAGCAGTAGCAGCAGTGGTGGCAGCGCTAATAGCGGAGGTTGTGGTATTAACAGCAGCAGCAGCAGTACCAGTAGCAGCAATATGGCCGTTTCACGCGCTCCATCACCGCCGCCCACCAATGAAGCCAACACTCCAGTAGCCGAGAGCTGGTGTTATACTCAGGTTAAGGTCATTAAGTTTTCATATATGTGGACGATCAACAACTTTAGCTTTTGTCGCGAAGAAATGGGGGAAGTCCTCAAAAGTTCCACATTTTCTGCCGGCGCTAACGATAAACTCAAATGGTTTGTCCACTCATTTATTCTTCTGACAAATTAAGCCCTAATTGTTATTCTTTATCAAAAGGTGTTTACGAGTAAATCCCAAAGGATTAGATGAGGAAAGTAAAGATTACCTGTCCCTCTATCTATTACTAGTCTCTTGCAATAAGACCGAAGTGAGGGCTAAATTCAAATTTTCTATACTTAACGCTAAAAGAGAAGAAACCAAAGCTATGGGTATGGCTTCAAATTAAATAACATGTTATAAATTTTGCTCATTTTTTGTTTGTTTTGTTTGTAAAAGAGAGCCAAAGGGCGTATCGTTTCGTTCAGGGAAAGGACTGGGGGTTCAAAAAATTCATACGAAGAGACTTTCTATTGGATGAGGCGAATGGATTGCTTCCGGACGACAAACTGACCCTTTATTGTGAAGTAAGTGACCTGTTTTTGACCTGTTGTGAGTTTACTCTAATGTGTCTGTGCTTTAGGTGAGTGTTGTCGCCGATTCAGTCAACATTTCGGGTCAAAACAATTCAATTCAGTTTAAAGTTCCAGAATGTCGTCTATCAGACGATTTGAGTATATTATTCGAGAGCCAAAAATTTAGTGATGTTTTACTAGTAGTTAATGGGAGGGAATATTATGCACACAAAGCCATACTCGCGGCCCGATCTCCGGTCTTCGCCGCTATGTTTGAACACGAAATGGAAGAGAAAAAACAAAATAAAGTCGAAATCATGGATATGGACCACGAAGTGCTTCGGGAAATGCTTAGATTTATTTATACGGGAAAGGCCACCAACTTAGAGAAAATGGACGCTGACCTCTTAGCTGCTGCCGATAAAGTAGGCTTCCCTTCGATCTGTCTTTTCGATTGTTATCTAATAATTTTTATTATGACTTTTAGTATGATTTGGAGCGACTGAAAGTGATGTGTGAAGAGTCACTTTGTTCCAATCTGTCGGTGGATACGGCAGCAGAAGTGCTAATTTTGGCTGACATGCACTCCGCCAACCAATTGAAAGCACACGCCATCGAATATATCAATACGTGAGTGATTTTAAACTCAAATTTAATGACTAATTGCAATGAAATGTTGTGTTTGCAGACACGCCACTGATATAATGGAAACACAGGGCTGGAAGACAATGATAAACAGACAGCCTCACCTCATTGCAGAAGCGTTCCGAGCGTTGGCCACACAACAAATGCCTCCAATAGGTCCGCCCCGGAAGCGGATCAAACAGTCCTAAAACGAGCTGATGATAGATATATTGTAATTAATAGAGTATTGGAATAGTATTTGAGTGTAAAAACTGTTAGTAATAGACAACTGGTTTCGAAGTTTGGATCACTTCTTGTGCCGATAGAGTTCCAACGGTTCCCATATCTTCGACATATTGTTTACAATACATGAATATGACATATGATGTGAAGTGAAAATCATTACTCAAAGAATGCCTTTCAGCCAATTGATAATCATCGGAACGACTGATCGCGAGTTTTAGCCCACCTTTTAATAAGAATTTATTTTATTTTGGAAATAAGTCTAAACTATTATACAAAATATCCCTCAAAAACAATGATTTGATTTATCAGTGATTTATTGAAGATCTCGTCTTTTTGTGAAAACAAAACTGCAATCAAATAATACATATATTTATCGATCAGACAATACGTCTAAAGTTTTTGTAAATTACATCAAATTATTCGTTCATTTGTTCGTGCATTCAATCGGAAGACTTCATTGAAATTGTCTGTCAATCGCTGTTCGCGTGTCTGATGTCCCAATCGACCCATAATTTAATTACCATTAATAATATTATTACTATTTTATTAAATAATTAAAAGCACAACAGAAGAGACAGAAGACATGAGACAAACGCCGTTTAATTTATATTTAATGTAAAACTCATATCAATCGATGTTTAGATTTTGTCAGCCATTCATACATTGTATTAGTTATGCAAATATATATTTAAACCAATTATTGACAAAACAAACAAAAATTTGGTGAAAACACATACCAGTGAACAGACAG
>JAQGCE010000950.1:0-10100 GCA_034699185.1 Eupelops torulosus | reverse complement strand
GAACGCTATTGAAGAGCATTGAAGAGTGGCTTTTGTTACCATTACTACCATTACTACCCATAGTGTCTCCGATTCTAAAGAAACCCTTCAGTCTATTATTTACTATCAATGACAACGTGGGTGAGAGCGCGCTCTGGTTTCCGTCTCTGTCCGATCCGTTAATCTCTGAACATTGATTGTAATCCCGAAATATAATTATCGGTCGACTCTTTAGTCAATAACTGTCCGATACTTAAAAGTATTTACTTATAAAAAGTTTTGTTAGAAATTATTGCGAAAACAGCTGTAAAGCAATCAAAACATTGATCGCCACAGTTATCAGTGTTTATGTAATCTGTGCACCGGTGGAAGTGCAGTGTTATCTCCAACTTATTCGTGTCCACCGAGTCCTAGTCCGAACACCATCACGACGGCTTTATACCATCCATCAGCGGCAGCCGCCCAAATGGCCGGCTTAGACCGCGACTACCCCTCTCCTTACGCACCGTTCAGTCTTATGACTCCAACGGCAACCCATCACGCGATGGAACACGATCTCAAAGCATCGGCTTTTGGTCACCACCACCACCACCATCATCATCACAATCCACAAACACCACTGTCGGTAATGACACCACCGACTCCTACATCGACGCCTACATCTCAGAGCCATCATCACAGCACTAACTCTAACTCAGGAAACAGCAATCATAGCAACAGTGGTCCACAAAATTCACACAATTCTGGGAACAGTTCTCTGAGTAAGAAAGAAGTGGATCGAGTCAAACGTCCGATGAATGCTTTCATGGTTTGGAGTCGCGGACAGCGCAGAAAAGTAAGCATTCCTTCACTTTCTTATCACTAGTTTTAACACATTTTTCAAGAGATTAGACATAATTTACTTGAATTACAACTGCTTTCCAACAGCTTTCAGACCATTATTTATAATCTTATTTATAAGAATTTTTGACCAAATTTTCTAATTTATTAGTTTTTTGATTGATTTTTATATCAAATATTAAATACATTACAAATATTTTTAAACAATTTTTAGCTTGTAACTTTAAACAGCTATAAACAAACAAGCTTATAATCGGAACAAAGTTTATATTCTTTGTAATGTATTAAGGAATGAGACAAATATGTGATTAATGGGAATAATTAGTAATGAGTTGTTGTGTTATTACAGATGGCACAGGAAAACCCAAAGATGCACAACTCGGAAATAAGTAAAAGACTGGGCGCTGAGTGGAAACTATTATCTGAAGTAGAAAAGCGTCCCTTCATTGATGAAGCAAAAAGACTGAGAGCTGTCCACATGAAAGAACATCCCGACTATAAATATAGACCCCGAAGAAAGACTAAAACTCTAATGAAAAAAGAAAAATATCCTTTGGCTGGAAGCCTGGGAGGTCTGGCACCTGATCCGACCCGCTCGTCAGCGGCAGCGGCCGCAGCAGCAGCTGTACAGCAGGTCAGCCGCGATATGTATCAGATGAACGGCTATATGCCTAATGGTTACCCGGGTATGTCTGGAATGATGCATGAAGCGTATCAACAACACGCCGCTGCCAGCTATGGCACCGCCAGTATGGCTGCCAATTCTGGTCTCTATGGCCGTTACGATATGTCGCAGATTCACACACCGATGACCACCGGTTCAATGGCAATGCCATACATGAATGGCTCATCCAATTATTCATCAATGCCTGTCTCATCCGCTTACTCAACAATGGGGTCATCGGCCAGTCCTATGTCGGCCACTGGCTCTTCCATAAAATCCGATTCATCGGGTCATAGCGGGAGTTCTCCGAACGCAATGGCTGCCGCAGTGGCGGCCGCAGCCCGAAGAGGTCCCTGTAATACAGACTTAAGGGACATGATTAGTATGTATTTACCTCAGGGCGATAACGACCCGAATGCAGTGCAAAATCGGCTACAGATGCAGAGCCACTACGCATCATCTGGAGAGCCGCCGATGCCGTTATCGCATATGTAGGACGAACTCATATTTAGTGTAATTTCATTCTCTTCTCAATTGATTCAAATCAAACTCAAACTCAGACTTTCATCAAATGTACAAAATTTGCATTTCTTTGGACTCATTCATCAAAACAAAGACTTCAACTCTATTTGTATGACTTATCGGACGCCAGAATCACATCCGACTCATAATTACTACCATCAGAACCACTAAATTATGATATGCTTTGTGTGTATGTTGTGATCACAATTCAAATGATTTGTATAATAGACATGCGTTTGAGTCACCGGTTCTCAAAAGCAAACTAATCATCACAAGAATGTAAGTAAATTACAATTGGCCTCAACTCTCATATTATTATTAATTAATTCAAAAACAGCTGCAAAACAAACGATTGTATAAAACATATATTGATATCAATCTATAGCTCATAACTCTGAGTGATATTCATCTTCAGAGCAAACAATAATCTTAAGACACAAAACACAAGTTTCAGACCCAAAAAAGTCGAGTTATCTCTCAATTATTGAACTTATTTACGATATTTTGTGCTGAACTCGAATTTCGATAAAAAAACAAAACTCAAGAAAACAATTAAACCAAACGTTTGTTTTATAAGAGATATTAATTTTTTGTGTCTTTTAAAATCAAAAGCCTAACGAAAGGCTATGAAAAGCAATTTCCTCATTAATTTGTGCTATACTTTACTAGATTACCGAAATTACAGCTATTAGTCTCTGCCAGGTTTCATAGGTTTCTTCATTTAGTAGAGCTGTTGGTTTTAAGAATTGTAAAGCGTGTCGACCTACAAGTCCTTCCAGTCCTACAAAAGTTAAGAGAGGCGAACAGTCGACAATTACAGTGATTAGGGCATACATTAGGGCATACGCTTCACTTGTTTTTGTTAAACACTCAAAAAGACTTTTTTCTGAATCCAAAGACCTTTTTTTGTTATTCGAATACAGAGTTTAATAATTAACTAATAATTTGATTCTAATATCAAATACGAGAAACTGTTTTTCGATCACTCAATCAAATATTTGTAAAAGTGAAGCCAATTCTAACCAACTTTGACCAAGTTAACCAAAGTTAACCAGGGCTAGCTCTCAATCGTTCTCCAATTAATTGAAATTTTTAATTAAATCTCAAAATTCTCAAAAAGTTTTCATTAAATTAAAGTTTTATTCTGTTATACAATTGATTGCATTATTTTAAAAACAAATCAAAATTATATAAATTAGAGTTAATTGTTATCAGAGTAGACATCGGCTCTTAAATAAATTGTTAAACCGGTGTTAAAAAAATTAAATTTAATTTGAAAACTCGATCTTTAAATCTAAGTACAAATGAAATAACAATAAAATAAACACAAAAGACAATTATATAAGTAATTAATTAATGAGACTATAAATGGCAGCTAATAGTCGGCTAATATTCTAATATTAATATAAAATTAGAGTTCATATGAGAGAATGGATGTGTGTTTTGCACAAACACTTTAATATAGTGATGTCAATTATTGAGAACTAAAAACATATTGTTTTGAGTGTTATACCAAGAGTATCACACATTGAGTGTCAGTGATATTAATATCTTGAGCGCATAAATTGATTGACGTGTCAGCCGTTAATGCAGTGTTAACTTAACAAACAAATTACTATCAATTGCTTTATTGCTATCTCTCTGTAAATATAACTGTAAACTAATTTCTGCACATTATTATTGATTATTAATTATTATTATTATTATATTAACTTAAATATAGCATTAATTAGAAAACGACTCTACCATTGGTTGTAATCGTTTGCGTTTTCAGACAAAACTCATGATTATTATTATTATTATTGCGATTATTATTACTATTATTGCCATTATTATAATTATTTAGTATTAAACTGAAAAATGTTATGTTTTGTCAATTAATTTCTCATTTTTCCTTTTTGCTGATATATATGATTAAAAATGTTTTCAATCATAAAATCAATTTTTAAATTTATTTCATTTTATTTATTGCTTCCCCGAAAAGAATTCAATTTAACACTCATTTCAACCAAATTATTGAATGGATTTTTTAAATCAATTGAATTGAGTGCAGAATATTTTATGGAATTTTGATCGCTTGACATGAGTTGACCCAATTTGGTCAACACTTTTTGCTTATCAAATGTCTCTCCGATCACTATTAGACGCTTATGTTTTATAGTGTCACTCATTATATCAGTTGAAGACTCACTCATTCTTCACATACAGAGCCAAATATGAGGATATGAGTGACAGATATTCACTTAATTCAGTAATTAATATCAAATCCAATAATAAAAGAGTTTTAAACTTAGCTAAACAAGCATAGAGACAATCAACATCAAGAATTAACTATCTCATTTTAAGAATTTTAACAAAACCATATTTATACCTGGATTGTTTAGATTTGAATCATTATACCAATAAGTTTCCAACTTTTATAAGATTTGTTTGGGATTTTGAGCTAGGTACATATGACTATGTATTAATTACAGAGATGCATCTAATGTTAGATTTGAGGAAAGGTGGTAAGGGGTCATAAATCGTGACAACGAGAAAGGTATGCGAATCAGAGTAAACTTCAAACTTGAAAGGTGTTAAAAATCATTTCTAATGTGGTTTTCAGTGAATTAGTGATTCCATTGCTTTCGATGTCTTAATGTCTTCAAAGTCTGCAACAGTTATAGAAGTATTGGTTATGGTTTCAAACGATGCACTTTTTTGAGAGGTAGGTCCAGATCTGTGAATCGAAACTAAATAAATATTATTAACGCATAACTATTACTGAGCGATAGTGTCTTTCCTTTGAATGTCTATTAGGGTGGAGATGAGGACAGGAGGAAGCGGTGATTGTGTTAGGCCTGCATTACGTTCGTGGCTCAGGGCTCCGTAAATCCTGCACAACCATAACTTATATGTGTATAGAGTGACAGGAGAGTCTACCTGTTCATTATATACCACATCTAACTCAACAGTCGATACAAAACTCTAAATTCAAAACTGCTTTTGGAAGGGAAGAGCGGAAAGGAGTGCGGAAACAGAGAGCGGACAGGGCTTAGGTTCACAGACACAGGACGTATACTTGGATGCTTACCGGCCTATCATAGTATGGATGGATTACGAATAGCAACGGCTACAATAGAGCACAGCATATATCAATGCAGGAATGGCATGGTACGGATGGCCAGTGCCGTCTACAAAAGCATTTGTTTGAACCACATCTCTATCGCACACCCTTTACGCCTAAGCGATCAAATGAATCAAATGAACGCACAACTGATCGAATGGACGCACAACTGATCACAAGAGCTTTGAAACAGCATTAATGTCAGGACAGACATCATTTGCTTAATCTCCTGGTTTTCATTGAGAGCACTGCACTGAACTCCATTCCACTGTATGTTATTTTTATTTGTTTTTTATCATAACTATAGCCAACTCCTGCTCTAAGGCTCAGCTTTTATTACTGTAAATAAACCCTAAGTTCACTGGAATTATATGATATTTAATATTATATATACATTAAGAGGACAGGTATTATTAGGCCGAAGCTATGCTAAATGGCTTTAGAGTTGGATTTAGGGGTCGAATAATATTAAAATCAAACGTAAATCATCTGAATTTTAGAATTAAATCCTCAATTGATTCCAGTTATCAAATAAAGTATCTCTTATATCACATTTCAATATTTCACTCAGAATAACTCAGAATAAGGCTGAACTCAATCTCATTTCAATGCAATTTAGCCAATAAATTGGTCCTTGCTACAGTAGGCTTCTATAGTTTCTTTTCACGTTCCCTCCACTCCAAAAAAAGTTTGCTTGGTGAAATATGCCATTAGTTTGTTAAGTAACAGTCTAAAGGGTGGTTAACACTGAAACCACCATCTGTCCAAGCTTATTTTGGTGTTATAAAACTATAGTGTATTTAACAAAAGGTGAATCAATTAATTAAAAGTGAATTAATGGTTCGTTTCTCTTAAACGAAGTTTCCTTTATTTTTCAATATTATTGATGAGTGAAAAGACATCAAAACATTATATCAAAGGATTAAATGCAATATTAATTGTCTTAATTGTCGACAAATTGTTTGAAATACATAAATAAATTTTGATTAAAAGTATATTAATGTTTAAAATTGGAGAAATATATTGAATTAAATGATAGCATTGAGTTGTGATAATCCTTGGAATGGAGTAGAAATATATTTAAACTAATAGCAAATTGTATTCATAGCCGAGGGCTGAGTACAGCCCTAAACGCATCATTTGACAGAAAGGCCGTAATTTGCAATCAAGAGTTAGGCGTTGTTACAAAAGTACAAAAAGTGGTAAAATATTCGGAACGCTATCCTTTCAAATGATGCAGAATCTGATTGTGCACTATTAGTAGAGCACTCACTGAAACCAGTGCTGATCCTAAACGTCAAAATCTTATGAACGAAAGATCACGACTTTTAGTTCAGTTTTAATATCAAAGGTTGAGCTAATTTTTGTTGTTGATGGGTTTGTTGTCTGTTTGTTGTCTTCGAATGCATATAAAGGTATAAATTTCACAAAACTTTTATCGTTCAACAAAACAGAGCTCACCATTAAATATATCATTAATTGTTATAATCGTCTCAAATATTCATAAATTGATATTTAAATTATGTTTTCATACACTCTATAATTGTTGACATATTTAGTCTAGATACTTCTAGATAGGAGACTTCACAGACTGATATTTACAAGAATTTATTTATTAAAAATATGCATAACATTGGTTTGGATCACAATTTTGAAACTTTTGCTTCAATTTTGGCGAATATTTGAAAAGTTTGACCACTAATGACAGGTAGGGATAAACATTTTGAAGGTATGTTCATCTCCTTATGTGGTGAACCAAAGTTAAGCCAAAATATTGTCAATTCAGTTGAAGAATTTGCATCGATTGCAAGAATTTGCCCTGCTGGCTATGCTGTCATTCTCAGGCACATATACATATATGCCAAGGTGAAAATTATTAGCTTTTATCTAATTTTATAAGATTTTAAAAAAAGAGAGTTTAGGTACTAACTAAAATAGGCTAGTTAAACTATTAATTATAATAAATGAAACATTTTGTGTAAACTTTTAAAGAATAAATTGATTGAAACAAACTTATAATTATTATTAAATTCATGAATAAAAAGTGTTTTAATTCCTTTAAGACTACTGTAAGCGTAAAATACAAGTCTTAGGGCATGAATTGAACTCAAATATTTTTATAAGAAATGTAGTGGAGAATAAATTATCCTGCTGAATAATTAAATTGAATATTTTTGAAGGCTGTTTCGAATCGTAAATTTGAGAACAATTGAAAACTCAATTCATTTATTTTGGAAAGTTTTTGAAGTTTGTAAAGAAATTCAATCCCTTTTGAGAATTGAAAATTTCCATAAAAACTATTTGCTGTAAAAAAGGTGTTGAGTTTTCTGTTTTCTAAATTGAGTCTGACTTTTGAGCACTCATTTACTCAAACATAGAGTAGTATTTAAAATAAATAAATAGACATAATATTTGTATTCAAGTGTTTGCTTCCTTATAATAAACATTTAGTTAAGGGTTGTATTGAAGTTGTATTTACTGCCACTTAAGAGTTTCATTGGCCTAATGTAAAGATGATAGACTTCCGGTAAGTTTAGCCATTGATGCTCTCTGTCTGTCAGTGCTCTCACATCAAAGTGTGTTTTACCCCCAAAAGTACAGGAATTTTGAAGAAACGAAAATAGCTATTGATTTGGTATTTGACCACTGATTGCAATTCAGGTTATTTCCGCCAATTTCTAGAAACAGACACTTTTATGCAAACCCAAGGACCTGCAAAGCACATCCCCAGTGCAGGTGTTTTTACAATTCTATGCCATTCAAGAGTTTAGTGTCAGTAAATTCTGTGAGTTTTAGATCGGTCTCACATTTCCCTTACATTTCTCTCATATTTTGGTTTCCACTCATTTTTATTGATTTCACTTTAATGTAAAAAATTATATTTTGTTTCACATTTTTTGTCAAAAATTGTTTGAAAACCAGATATATTTTGTTGCAAATAATCATTGAATGGTTTGGATTGAGTCCAGTCATAGACATATTGGAGCATTTGATGTGAACGTATCCTATCTATTGATTATTGACTGTTTTACAGCTGCAAAGCTGTTCAAAACCAAATTAGCCTTAAGTTTGTTCACTGAAAATAATATCATAATATTTCTGTGCATCTCATATGCAGGTGCATACTATTCAAGCACAGACTCCTATGAAACATAAGTCTGTCCGTCTCTATCTATCATTCTATCAGTCTATCCCCGCATACGTTTTTAATAATAATTTTTTATAACCTGAATATAGAGTCAATTCTGTGCTGACGCTAGAATGCTATCCAGTGTTAGGCTATTATCCTATAATGGAGTCGATCCTCATTAAGATTAATTCTAAATTAGAGTATAATTTAATGAAATAAAATTTATTATAATTTGAGTCCATGTGATTTTGGACTACACTCCTACGCACCTGGCATTTGGCTGCGATGGCCATACACTCTGATGCCTGAGGCAGATGCATACATTGAGACTGCAAAACAGAACTGCACAACCAAACTGCACAACCGATCTGCACAACTGCAGCACTTCTCTAATCTATTTGGAAAAAAGAATTTCAACTCAAATAATACTTTAATTAATTAATTAATTATGAAATTTCCCGAAAACATTAGAGGTATGTCATAAACGAGAATATTATTTGCTTTCACTCATAGTTTTATATAATAATTAATTAATTTCTTAAATAATATCAATTTATTAAATAGTTTTCATTTAATAAATTGAGTGAAAAATGTTAAGAATTAATAATTTTTTGAAAGAAACTGAGTTTAAGGTAAAGCCATTATTCTTTTGAAGTGTGAGCTGTGAATAAAATTAGATATTATACGGTATATGAGGTATACACCAATTGTAAACCATTTATTGTGTTGTTTTGAAGAACAATTTGAATTCAGTGCACTTACTTTACAGCTAATACTTAAATAGTTGGCCTCCTGTGGTCCTCTCAATCCTGTGTCACCTGCAAAGATTTCCGAGGACATAGTGAACAGGCAATGGCTGCACTTGTATGTAAAGGTTATAAATCAGAGGATGACTGCAATCAACTGTAAAAGTATTTTATTCTTTGTGTCACTTTTATGTTCAATTCAGTCACACTATTGTTATAAACCGTCACATATTAGAGACAATTGTTTAGAATTCAATAGAATAATACACTTTTGGTTTACTTCAAACTATTATAAAGTCTTATTCATTATTATATCCAATAATTTACATCAATTTTTCGCTTAACTAAACAAAAGTGAAATTTCTTTAATTAATTTGAGTTTTTTTTTGTAAACTATCATAAGTTATAATAAAATGTAGTAAAAATAGGCATGCTCAAAATACAGTATTGGTTAAACTGTTTAATGTTCACATTTTTTAGTGTTGACAAAATTCCTGAGCTCTCATAAAATATTTCTCAGTAAAAGTTAGTGGCTTTTTATACCTTTAAATTGGATAACAGGACGTCATTCACCTCTGACTATGCATTCCGTAGACCCAAAAGCTTAACCACAGTTAAGGTTCATCGAAAATTGATTGACCCTGGCTACACCGTTAATGTAATTTTAGATGAGTGCCAATTTGTATTCTTGCTAATAGTTTTACTGATATGTTCTTGTTATCATAATAGTCTAGTAATTGCAAGTATAGTCATTAAATGTCTAATTGACACTTTGGTTGGGTTTGTATAAAATGGTTTATATTTAATTATCCCATTATATCGAGTTTTATCAAAGCTTAGTTTCAATATAGCTTTTGAGGAGAGGCCATGTTTTTGGACATCACAGATGCTATTATTTTATTATTATTTTGTTCATTGCATGAAATATCGCCCGAAAGCTATTTAAAGTTTATGTGAATTTAAATTTACTTAAAAGATTAGATTTAAGTCGTTTTTAAGTGATTCCAACACAATCTTATCAAATGAAAGGTAGTCTTCCTCTTAATAACTAAATCTTCAAAAAAAATGATAACTTTTAAGTTTAACACTTATTTAGAGAATAGTATGACTTAT
>JAQGCE010000949.1:0-10100 GCA_034699185.1 Eupelops torulosus | reverse complement strand
GAAAAGCAGACGAACCAGCAGATCTTATATATGAAAATAATTTTATACATGCTCACTCTATTAATATTTAATGTAATACATTGATTGGTGCACTTTCAGCGCACTTTGCGTATGACTAACAAAATACGTATTAATATTACTTTAATTACAATAAAAATTAGTTCAAAAAAATGTTTTTCATTGCAATTCTTGTAAACAAATTGTATAATCGATCGTAAAATTAATTCAAATGCTATTTAATTGATAAAAGTAAATTTGCTCCTAGCTATCATCAGATAAATTAGGCTCAAATACTTTTATACAGCAGAAGAAACGCGTGATTCTATTGAAGTTTGTTCATTTAAATCTTCTGATAATTATTGAATTTAATGATAATAAGGTTACGAAAAGATACTTAATTAGAAAATGAGCCAAAAATTCAAGTTTAATATAAAAGCATTAAAACTAATGCTCTCTTTTACTGAAAAAATTACATTTTGCAGATGACTTCCAAATTAAATAATTCTCACGTGAATTGTCTCTCTCCCCTTTTCCCTCTCCCTGCCTCCCTGTCCAACCTTAAATAATGGATTTGTCATAATGTGATGATTCTTATGAATATATTAATTGTTTGAAGAAATAAGAGACTATTTATTAGTATTAAAATATTAAATAAAATGACAAAATCGATGTCTAGACTCAATGAAATGACAAATTTTATATATCATATATGAAGGTTAAGAACTTGTATCAGGATATCCAGGATGCTACAAGTAATCTCAGATTAACTTTTTTAATGAGTTATTTCTGTTAAGACTATTAATGATATGATTGAAATGGAGGCTAATTATGAAGTAGTGAGAGGACAATTGAATTAGGCCATATTTATTCGAGATAAGTTATCTCAGATAACAAACTGATAAGAGTTACCACAATTTGACATTGGACTTGATTGGTGCTCAATATCAAGTTCAATATTGTTTATTTAAACTTAGATGGCGGCTCATTCAATACCGTTTATGTGGAATTGACACTAGCACATTCTTAATGAAGAATACAATTTTAGACCATATCTATATAATTTCACCAAGAGAACCTTTTCTTTATTGCTAATAATAATAATTTATTAATTTAATAATTAAACAAATAATAAAAAATAAATTATTCTTTGAATTAGAATTTGATTAATATATTAAAACTTAAATTTTTGCACTTCATTACAATTTTATTAAATTTCAGTTATAATAAGATTTATTTACATTAATTATATTCAATAATATTCGACATTTACCTAAATTTTCAGAAATCCCTTCATTTATGACATGATAATTTTTGTTGTCAGGTTAATTTTTAGCAATCTAATTGCCAAAACCTTTTATATTATAAATATATTGCAAGTTCTTATGATATACAAGTTTATGATAGACCTGATCAATCTTATCATAATTGTTCTTGAATGATTGTCTTATTATTAAAAATTCAAATTAATGTAAATATTTATTTAGAATTTCATATATTTGTGTTTATTTGTGAAAATATTTTAATTCAATGCTTTAATTCCAATTTTTTTTAAATAAAGTTTCTTATAATCAATTTTATTGATTAATATGTTTATGATTAAAGTCTATAGACATACAGTTTCTTCAATTTTCATTTAATAAAAAAAATGAAGGATAATCTGGTTTTAGTACATCTTCGGGAATGGCCAAGGCCTTCACCCCAGGAAGATATAGGAACATGATAAATTAACGTTCGTAAATTTTGCTAATATTTCGACTAAATTAAGTTTAAACCTAGTTTAAATTGGCATGCTAAGTTACGATAAGTTTCACAAAATTCCGAAAAATTAGGGAAAACATTACAATTCTTAAAGCCTCTAACATTTTGGGGCCTTTTTTAAAAACCTTTTGGGACTTTTGCCAAGTCTTAAACTCAGTTTAATTTCCGAAAATCCCCTTTGGCCAACCTTGGCCTTGTTATTTATAGTTATGCTATTCTGGGTTATTCTAAATTTAAAATAAGGAATAATTTTTAAAATGACGCAAATAGAGAAAATTCCCTCTATCACAATTCCCCCTATTACAATTACAATTACATTTTATCTCTTATATGTTATATAATTCTAAAACATTTGTTATTTTATTCTTATTTAATAAAAGCATTTCTAATAATTTAATCAATAATTTTAGCTAAAGAGTCGCGACCGGCGTTATCACTGAGCAATTTCTCGCAGCCATGGGCCCACCTGTCCAACTCACAACACCAAATATCAGCTGTAACACCTATAATAGGCCGATCAGATGCAGGATTATCGTTGGCAGAGAAAGTGTCGCTCCTTTGCGGCCCATCTTCCAAACTGATGGACAACTTCTGTTCAGAATCATAAATGAATGACATTTTGGTTTTTGACGAAACCTTTTTATGGTTTGAACACATTCTAAGTGAAGACGATTTGACTCACGACTCTTCACATGAGATACATATTATTCCGTTTTATATAAATCTAAATGTTTTTGATTATAAATAAAGTGTTGAAAAATTTAAATACGCTTATAATCAGATGAAAGGAAGGGGTCATTTAATTTAACTCATTGTTAATGTGATGGAAAGTTGGAAAAACTATTTTGTTTTAACTCTAATTTAATTTTGCAATCATTGAGATTAATGTTTTCGGTGTATAATTGGTTACCAATAGTATTGTGAATCAAATGATTGATTATTTTCTTAGTTTCATATTTTTATTAACCATTTATTTTGATATTCGATGGATTGAGTTGTGCTTCAACTCGTTCTGTATGTTTTGGACAACCATTCTGTCCACTAAAGAGTAATACTCCTAACACTTGTCTGTTGTATTTCAATCAAAATGAGATAGATATCTTAGAAAGTGTATAGTAAAGTTCATTAATATCAGGTGGAGTGATATGTCACACATGTATCTGAGGCACTACTTAAACCAAACTGAGATAATTTGACATTAAATTCGATGGAAAATTTCTAAAATTTATTTTTGCAATGTACAAGTACACAAATTTTGACCTTGTTGTTTGTTGATTAATAATGTTATATTTAATTAATGTTAAAATATTTCCATTCCTTTCAATAAATTAAATAATAAATATTTTGTTTTTGATTTTTTGAATGAATTTTGATAACTATATATATATGTATAGTATAGTATATACGTCTATATCATAGTAGTAGTAGATTGTTGTCGAGTAATAAAAATTTGGTTCCCAGTGGAAAAAAAAATGAAAAAACATGGATCACATTCAATGTTAGATAAGTTTAGTTTAATAATTGTTTGACAATCGATAGGCATTAAACGACATACAAAACCATAGTTTATATTATATAAGTTTTTATTAGATAAGAGGTCTGCCATTCACTCCAAACAAATAAGAAAAAGATAGCACACACATAGGGTATACAACTTGAGCTCTACTAACATTTTCAATGGTATGGCATGTGCTGAGCAATTGATAAAAAGTAATTTTTACAATCAAAGGGGAAATAGAAAAAATAGATCTGAAAACTAAACTCTTTATTCAGTTGTGATTTATTTCAAATGAAAAAAAAAAGAAAAATAATATAAGAATCGTATGAAACGATTGAAGAGAAAAAGTTTTTGAGAATAAGTATTGAATGAAAACAAATAACACTAAAAGAGGATAACTTTTATCTCATTTTTTATTAGTCGCCAGACATAAATCGGACGGATATTTGATGCTTTAGCTGATGGCTCAGATCAAAGAGTGATGTCTGTTTAAATTGGGACAGACACTATCAATGGATGAGCCATGATATGGCGAGCCAATATGCCTGTGTGTATGCTATGCTCATATAGCCGTATCATTCAAAGTGTGCTTTTTTGCCAAGAATCCTTTGCCATAAGTTTTTATTTTGAGTGAGGTTTTCATCGGATCACAAGTAATGTTGCACTCGATTACACACAATATTTTTCTCTCACTCAGAATAACTCAGAATAAGTCACCACATTATCGAAGGAGACTTTATTTCAATTTTTTCACTTACTTTCCAACTTTTTTTTATTTTTGAAATATTTTATGGAATATCGTATCACAATCTGATATAGAGCTCATATTTGGCCACAGTTTATATGAATATACCCTGTTATTCTCAGAAATGACATGTTTACATTAAATAAAATCAATAATTTTAGTTTTTGAACAATATTTGCATATTTTCTCTCAATTAAAACATGACTTAAAAAATTTTGTTTATGTTTATGGTAAATATGCAAAGCAGATAATCTAGCAAAATTTGATTGAAAATAACCATGACTTTCAATGTGCCATAAGATTTTAATAATTTGAAATTGATTTTAAATTTTGCTTCTTTTCCTTATTAATTGATTATGATATTAATGAAACTATATTTGAACATGATCACTCTATTCATTTTTAATGTAAAGGATTTGTGGACAGTGAGAAACACTGAATATTTGTAATATATTTGATCTTATCATTACTTGATTAGAAAGTATAAAAAGAATCCATAAGTATCTATGTTCTTAATGTACATGTACAATTTAGTATCTTTTATTAAACTGACAGAAATGTTATCAAAATTTTTGAAATCAAATTCCATTACTTTTATAACATAATTGACAGCCTTTTTATTTTTAAATACAAGTTTATTCTATGACTCATAGCCTTCACCTTGGAGTATCAAGTATCTTTTTGGATATATTTCAATATATCAATATATCAAGTTATTTTAAATAACATATTGATTATCATGAAACAAAATGACTTAAATAGCATGGTGCTTTACGGTAAAGCCAACTTGAATTACTTGGTCATTATTTCACAAACAAATGATAAATAACCATAAAGTTTTAGTTTATCCTTGACAATATGATAGTACTAACAATTGTGAGAATTAATTACTGAATTTCACTTCAATGAGATATCGGTTGAGTACTTTTAATCAACAAACTAAAGGTAAGTCCTATCGAAACAGTAATTACAACTGTTGTCAACACTCGAAACAGTAATCTCTGAGACATTAATTTGTTTAATGAGTATTTCAAACATTCATTGAGTTATAAATGAACTGAACATTGAATTCAATAGGAAATGTCAAAAAGCACTTTATATAAAAGATGACATCCCTTTCATACAACGAAATGCTTTGAATCGATCCAATATTTTCCTAATGAATAATTGATGGCAATTGGAATCGAATAAAATCTTTATTCAATTGATTTGCGATTACATTGAAACGAGAGAGTCATTTGATAAAAGCGTTGTCAAACAGTCAGCTCAGGTATGACATAATATTTATATCTCCTTCTCTTAAATATTATTGAATTTTCTGCTAATATTATGAGACATATAAGGAGTAAAACAGAAGCCAAAGTTGAGTCAATTAAGACAACCGCCAAAGAATTGGATGCAATTAATTATATATTTGATGGCTGACTGCAAGGGAACGCTATAAGGACTCAGAGCTGAAGATATATTTGAGAGTAAGCTCTAAGTTTTCTCATGAGTTTGAAGTCTGATCCGGTGAAGAATGAGCCGATAAATCGGTCAACTCTTCTCTCATTAGTAGAGAGACTTTTAGTGCACTTTTTCTTACAGTTCTTACAGCTTCTCCTAAGTGAAGACCTCACTCCTATTGAAGTGATTGAAGCATACAATAAGGTGTTTGCCATTGATTTTACATATTATGCTTTTATTTGATGGAAAGCTTCTTCAAACCTAAAGAAATTGAGAGACAGACAGAAACAGTAACTAATGTTTGATATGTTGGGCAATGAAGCATAGATTGTGCACAAAGTTATTGCTAACTGTACTGGTAATCAGTCTTAAGAGTAGCACAGGCATAACTCTAAAGCAATCATTAGTCTCTGTATGCAATGTTAGTCAACAGCCAAATCATGTCAACGTCTGGGCCATCGCATGCCCGGCCCGATAACACGCACCGATGGTTTCAATCCAAACGATCAAAACTAACTTTTGGCTTCATTTCACTTACATTTTGCTTCTGATATTCACTTTCTTTCATACATTCATTGAATGAGTCTTTCATTCATTCATTCATTCATTTCTCTCATTCTATTTATTTGTTGTCATTCTATCCCTTTCTGGCAAAGAAAGGGTTCTCCAATTGATAGCACAACTCTTTTATGAGACTATTTAGACGTTTCGTTTCATTTGTAATTCAGACTTATATCAGACTTTATTTCTATTGATTCCATAGATTTGAGTCAAATAAGCGATGAATTAATGTAATAAACAAAAGGAGATCACAAACGATATGATAAATATTTCCATTTATTGCTTAATTCAAACAATTTGATTGAATAAATAAGCAAAGAAAAAATCGATTTTTCATCAAGGTTGTTCACATTGAGCAAAGAGATTACAGGGAATGTGATTTATAATAAAAATGTGAGCTTTTCTTCAATCGATCCAAAAATTTTCGGTGAAAATGGTTTTCATAAATCCTGAGTACTATCTAAAGATAAAAATGTATTCAAATCTCGATTTATTTCTTTAGTTCGCAAATTATTTCTCAATTTTTCAATAAAATAAATAAATTTTTCATATAAATCCATGGATTTCTTGGTTATTGCCCTTGCTCATCCTTATATTCTATCAAATATATATGAATAACGCGAAAATTTACTAAAAAATTATGATTTTCCGCGTTTTCAATCAATTTTGTTTAAATAGAATGACAACTGTTTGACATCTCATGAAGTGTTTCTGAGCACAGCCTTTCTGCCAGTTGTGTGTGAAAACTGAGTTAATTCAATTAGAATAGTAAAGCATTTTATAGAAAAAGGTCAGTCAAACGAATGAAGTGTAGGACTACATACAAAAAGTTATTACATTATTGAATAAAATAAATGAATGAACAAAAAAGAGTAGAAAACAAAGTTTACTGAAGTGAAAGAAAAATCAGTACAAAAATACAAAACTATGTCCTTTTGTTTTGAAACTGGAAGACAAAAAAACAGTGAAAACAATTGTTTATGACCATGATTGTCAGTCTGTAATCGAATTTTTCAAATTATTTTTTATATAATTTTGAGTTTTTGGAGTCCAAAAGAGTAGTATTTTTTTCAGTCCACACACACTGACAGAGCCGTGAGTGAAAGGAGTGGTGCGCCGGGTTGTGATTGAGCTGTGCATTAGTGGCACTTCTTAACGAAAATCTAATATATGATTGCATTTCGGTTCAATTGTTTCATTAATGGAATGATGGCATTCAATACTGAATTCTCAAACTTTGAGTCTTTGAGTCTCTCCTTTTTTGCCCGTTCTTTCTCTCTGTTCTCGTTTTCCTTCAATACATTTATTCTCATTCTGTTCGCTGACTATTCTCTGGATTTACTCATTTCGAGTGTTTCTTTTCCTTCCCTTTTGTTTAGTTGACGACTGGAGCGAAAAATCCGTCTTTACTTGTCTTTTATATCAATATTGAATACCATAACCAAATCATACAAACGATATGACTTATTTTTCTTTACTATTTATAATTTATCCTGGATATTGCCAAGATCAACCTTAACCAATAGTTTATATTAGCTCAAATTATTCCGTCTGTTAGTGATTTGTTATGTAAACAAGCAAGATTACACAAGAGTTTGGATAAAATCGATAACAACAATACCTAATTTAGTTAATGAATGAATGAATGGTGTGATTCTCAAAAGTAAATAACAATAATTAATGCCAACGAATGGAACCCTTTATTGATTTTTGTTCACAAAATTAACATCAATGAATTATTTAAAGATTGTCTAGGTTAAATATTTCTGTTTGAATTAATTAAACAAAATATCTTGCTTATTTTACATGAAAAGCGTAGGCATAAAATTAAGGATAAGTGAGCTTGGTCATTCAGATAATTGGATGTGAGTGAAGTATAAAAACAAGTTTATTTAGTCAATAAAATTTTGCTTATATTGAAAACGCTTTTAACGAATTCAAAAGAGTCTTACAATTTGTTCTAAAAATCGATATAATGTTAAAAATGAAATGAGTTTAAGAATAATAACAGAATTTCTTCTAAAATCCAGTGTTTGAGTGAAATAATTAACTGAAGGAACAAAATATTAAGAATATCGCTGACAATGAAGTGGCGAACATAAGGATCAAGTATTGGATTCAGTGAAGAGTCACACTTGAAAATAAGCTTTAGAGCAAAGAACTATATATATATTGGTTATAATCCATGTGCACATTGAGGAAGAGTACGTGCCGTTGCTGTCAGTCCACATAAGTATTTCTCGCCTCCAGTTTTTATGTTTGCTTCAAACAGGAATGAGTTGGCACTTAAGTGATTTCTTGTGCCATATTCTGGTCCATAGCTCTGTTCTCTTCTGATTACAATACGTGATTGAATCCAAATCACTTGTGTAGTTGTGCTGAGCTATTGCACATTTGGATACAAAAGCAAGCAAGAAAATCATGGCTTCACTGCAGAGTAGCCGATAATATGTATGCCTAACGTATAAATCCATTCTATTTTAGTGTAACTAAAGTCTAGATTTACTGATTGTATGGCATATGTTGTCTTTTGGTCCAACATTTTTAGCACAAATGTCAGATCCGTTGCACAGTCTTTATGTGCACTTAGTTTTGTATTAAATAGTTTTGTGTAACGAACATAAAAAACATAATGTTATTCAATACTAAGGATGCATAGCATAGACACCCCAAAGACACAGACAATGGAATAGTAGAGACACTTTTGAATGCAATCATTTAGTAATCAAAGGAAAGCCAAACAGATTTGATGACATCAATCCTTCTTATATCGCTCAATGGTTTCAAAGTCTTACCACACATTATATTGGCTTAAAATTGGACATTTCAGTGAAGAGGACACACCAGAAATGCTATTTACTTGTCTGAGTAAATCACTAAAATGCATGCACATTTATCCAACTGACCAATGTCATTATTCAATACTAAATGCATTGATTTTTTCATGGTTAGGATATTATTCTTAGAACTGCACATCACTGGGAAACTGGTCAGTGACCTGAATACGTCTGAATTGTCGTTATTAGTAAGAATGTGACTTGATCACTGTTCATTTCTCCTAAATATTGGAGGATTGGATGTGAAAATGGACATGGATAATTTGTCATATGTTTACAAAAAAATGTGTTTTACTTCCTTATTAATTAAATCCTGTATTTATTAATCAAAATGAATAAAATTTTTATTAAAATTAATGAGTTATTTAACAAATATTGAGCATGGTGAAATTGCAATCAGCGTAATAAAGCATTTAAAATAAATGTTTTAGGAAGGGGTGAGAAATGCAGACAAGTAATCAGAGGTGCTTTGAAACAAAGTGCTATTCGAAGCGTTTTTCGGCAAATTTTGTTTTCTTTGGCGCAAATGCTTTATGGTTCGGGTCTTTACTGATTGGTCTCACTTACCATTATTTGGACTATATTTCAATCAAACGAACGGTATATCAATGGCACAGATCTGATGCTATTCTTTTGTGAACACAATTTTATTTGACTGAAATGCCATTTCGCGCAACTTGTGCTCTACTCTCCTGTGCCTTCTGTCTATGCTTTCCATGTAATCACTGATACATTACATCTCATATGAATGTGAAGACAACTTTCTTTTTTTTACTGATATGAGGACTGGTATCTCAAAATTGATTTACGCATCGAATAGTTTTTTGCTCTTATTTTAACGAATAGGCAGTTCATTGAATGCCGTTATTTAGAGGTTTGTGCGGAGGTTTTGATCACAATTGTGTGCATTATTTACTAAATTGCACTCAAACTCAAACATCTAAAGTCGGACTCATTTTTTGCTAAACAAATGTTTTCAATCACTTTGAATATTAAATTTAATTTTACATCAAATGAGTTATAAATTCAATTGTTTTTATTGAAGAAATTCAGAGAAAGTGATTTAATTAAAATAATTTCTCAAAAAAGTATATCTAATATTAGATGTATTTCTATTAGTCTAATAACCAGTGTTTCCCAAATGTGTGAACATTGAGAACATTAACGCTATTAATAGGTCTATAAATTGTTTACTTATAAAAATTGTGTACAAATGTGATGACAATTATTTTTTAATATTTTATATCCAATTATA
>JAQGCE010000948.1:0-10107 GCA_034699185.1 Eupelops torulosus | reverse complement strand
CCCCCTAAAGTCGCGGACGTTGGGCACCCCTGATCTTGGTTTTTAATTAAATATTCGTAAACAATTTTCACTGAAACAGAAACAGAAGATAAAATTTATATTATTAATTGGAGTTGGGTTAATCACTAATTGCGCTTTAATTTAGGTTCAAGTTAATTCAAATAAAAGTAAATACATGTTATCCAAAACATGCTTACTCAGTTTACTTTGATTAGCAAAAGATATGCCTCCACTATATAATAGAACTTCTATTAAAGTTATTTTATTTAATATTTTATTGAATTCGATGCAAACACTGTTATAGTTCTCGAGTCACTCATCAAAAGCAAAAATATTGATATTAAATAATCAAACAAATAATAGAAATGACCCATAAATTAAAGTAATGTTCAGTTATTATCCATTAGATTTTATATGATATTAGATCACCATTAGTGGCAATAAACACTAGAAATGAGATTCATATCATATACTTATCTGGAAATTCGAGAAAGGATTTCAACGAATTATTTGTCGATAAAAATCGACAAAAAAGCGAAACTTTTTGTGAATTCGGATTTTCATGACTCGAAGACATCATTTTCGTTGGATTTAAATATTTGTTTTGAGAATAAAATCACAAAAAACACAAAAACAAAGATTACATTTCATTCAATGTTTTGAAAGAAAAATTGGATGAAAATTCAATTTTTTGTGCGAAAGGTCTGCAAATGTTGGCAAATAATTGAATCGATTGGTATGTTTACCATTCCTTAATTATTTGAAATAAATACCCAAATGAAGCAAAAAATGTCTCATTAGGGAAATGGACCCTTTCCATTTGCAATACTGCCAAAGGGCAGATTGGAATTCGTTTAATTAATATAAGTTCGACATTAATTTAGAAGCTTTTGTTGTGTTATCTCTGTTTGTTATTCGTGTCTCACTCTCTCTGCCAAAGGTTTGACATCAGATCTGTGTTGACATCATTCAGGGCTTACTTTCAGTTATTGTTGATCTGTAGACAAAAACTATAACACAATTTGTATTATCCCTAAAGTTCATTAGTGATAATAAAAAAGGTTATTCAAAGAAGTTTTGAATCTTAATTAAATTAATGAATTATAAGAGCTTGTTCAATCTTGTTTCAAACACATTCTTTAAAATTGAGATTTCACTTTATTTGCTGACAAAATAGTAATTAAAACTTTTCAAATTAGTATAATTTTATCCAAATCTGTTAATTAGAGTTGACTTTAAAGTGAAAAGAGTTGTCACTCTTCAGCAATAATGTGATCCACTCTTCATTCTCTATCTTATCCACACTTTTGTTCTATTCTAGTGAATAGAATAATCTGAACTTGCATTTTATGTTCTTAACGATTGAAAATAATGGTTGAATCGCTATTTTAACTCAAACCTTAACCTAAACCTAAACTATACGAAGAAATTTTTAGAAGATAACAAACAAAAGCTAATCACAATATCTTATTCCTTGTCTTTATATGTCTGTCCACTTATTGTGAATACTCTTCAAAAATAATCTTTGAAATTACAACAATTTCACGAAAAGTATTTCTTTTTTTTTCTACATTTCAACGAATATTTGTTTAAATATAAGTTTTTTCGTTCAATATTTGTAATAAATTTTTAACTCAAATAACGAATGCATTTCCACAATCTATTGAGTTGAACAAGTCCACTTTAGTATAACTAAGCCAATAAATCTTTCATGGAGCTTTTCGTTACAAAAATTATTACTTTCAATATTTTTATGATTCTTGAAGTTAAGGTTTTGGACACACTTAAGCACATCTGTTCATCAATTCTTCAAAGTTTGTCTGTGATTTGAATAGAAGATTAGGTAAGTGTAAGGGTCGGCCACTTCAACAGAGGATATAAAAGTGATATAAAATTGTCAGATAAAAAGTGTCAGAAATTCTGATTCAGACTCATTTTATTGTCATTAAAAGAAATTTATACTCAGTTTAAAATTGTTTAAAGGTTTAAATTACACAAAATGACAGAAATTCAAAGCATTTTAGAAAAGTTTTGAGTACTTGAGGCCCAAAATTAATTGAAATGTGAGAGAAGATTGATTGACAAAACCTCAAACCAAAGGGAATTTCTATTTTTTCAATATTTATAAGTTTAAAATCTCCAAAATTCAAATAATAAATAGAAAAATTTAAAAATACAATTAATTGGTGTAACAATTAAGCATTGATTCTCTGAATTGAAAAACTATCGATTTTAAGAGATTTTGTTACCAATTAAGCAACAATTCAGAGAAAACGTGTTATCAGAAGAGTTTCACTTATAAACAGTTTCGTCAATGAATGTGACAAATAAATGAAGAGACAATTGAAGCAATTAAACACTCAAATGATGGACAGAAAACCCAAATTCTATTTCACTTAAATTTATATAATTCTGTTCTTTTCCACCGATTTCTTAAATAAGATGTATTTAAATTGAATAGTATTTTAATGAAAAATAAATGATTTTTTGAATTCAATTTTAATTTCATACAAAACTACGTTATTATTATTAAAATTGAGAACATTTTGTTTGGAGGACTAATTATTGTCATTTTCATCAAAAAAGAATCTGAAGTTTGAGTTTAACAATCCTTTGATCTTTTGTAAGGAATTACAGAACAGTAAGTAAAGAGAAAGGAGAGGAATCAAAACGGAAAGCAGATTTCATCGCATAAATTAATTGTTGGGTCGAATATTTTGAAGTCTATTTTCATAAGATTCATAGAATGATGATGGTGCAATAATAGTGCTATAATGGTGCGTTATAAAAGCAACATTAATGTTATTTAGAGCACACAACGTGTGACACAAGAGCACTGTATCAGGGCTGTTCAAAGGAAGGCGATGGAAAATAAATATATACCAATGAATATTGTTGAGTAGATAAGTCAATTTGATAGTTTTACTACTCATTACAAATTAATCTTGTTATCTATTAATATTCAATAATAATAATTAATTTGCTAAACTTATTAAAACCCAGTACAAAGTTTACAAATTATATCAAGTTTTAGAATAATTTTCAATAAGAAATTTTGTGAATAGTCAAGGGGGACATAAAAAATATCAAGTTCATTCAATCTTTTGCAATAATTGACTGTTTTTAGTCCTAATAGAAACTTAAAATGTAATCAATATTTTAATTGAAATTCACTTTTAATGGTTTGTCATTGAATTACAACAAATTAATTATCATTAGCTTAACTTTAGTACAAGTTTATCATAAATTTATAATGAGTTCAATTTCTTTAAAAAGTGATTTTGATTAAACATTTGAATAATAAGTGGAAAATTTTATTTTGTATGAAATGAAAATTTTAATTGATTTTATTTTTATGTTAGACTCATTTTAATAAGTGTCTGTCTGTCTGTCTCTGTGTTTGTCACATACTTTCTATTCATTTGATTGCTTTACAAATCATTAAAGTACTTAAATTATATTTGAATTCATATTTTATACATTATTTCGTTTAAATTTTGTTTAAAAGCAATTAATTGTAAGAAGAGATGTCTTATATACCTCGCTGTCAGTACAATAACTTATATTCAGAAATACTTTATTAATAATTGTTTGTTAGCTCTGGTGGACGAACATCTGGTGCGAAGGGATGAGAACGGCTATAGTATGGATCACGCCTTAGTCTCTGATATAAGTCGTTCATTAATTCAAGAAATGGCAGATACGGCAAAACTATTGCATCAGATTAGACGCGAGAGACAATCAAATAGAAACCAATACCAAACACATTGCAAACAAGAGATCTCCACTAAAGTGATCCAAAGATTATTGAATTATGAAATTGAGAAAAAAGATATGAATAAAAGTATGTCAGAAAACAGACAATTAATTGTTTACAACGATCTCTTCAATTAATTATTGCTCCAAATCTATACAATTATTCCCATTATTTCATTAAATTTTTATTACTTTTTTTTAATAATTGTGACGAATATTACGATATTATGTATTTGTATTATGTTTTTATAATTTTGTTAATACTTTTAATTATTTGAATTAATGACACTTTTTTTAAAACTTTGTTTAAAATGTTTACAAAATTTCATTAAAATTTTTATTAAAAATTGTGGAAAATTTGAAAAGTTTTCGAAGTGAGTATTAAATGGACAGCTGTGGGAGGAAAGCAGTCTGAACATCTCTGGTACGTCTTCCTGTTTCGCATGAATAGGGAAATCTGACGAAATAATTGACTGAACGGCGACAGGACTGGAGTCGTAACTGACAATCGTTTTGAAAGGTCTCTCCATTTGAACCTATATATAGAGAAACATAAAAATTGATTTTTAGAACTGAAAATATGTTGTATAACAAGGAATTCCTGACCGCAAACAGGGCTATAACTATGAGCACAATATTCCAGGCACTGACACTTAGCTCTGGTCAGTATACCTGCCGATCGATTCTCTTCAACACAGTTACCATTGTTTTCACAGTACTGGCGCTCACACGGCACTGGAGGAAAGACACACAAAACATGAAAAGAGATAACGTATAATACAATCAAATAATAACTTCTATACTGAATATAATATTATTTATATAACAACTAAAATGAAGTCAAATAAATAATAACTTTATTTACAATCAGTTATTGTCGTCCGTCTTCTATAGGGTTCATCTGAAGAAAAGTTATATCAATTTAGACTTTTATTAAACCAAATACTTATGGCTTGCCTTTTATCAGTGCATTCATTCGGTCTAAATTGGGTAAGGTTACTTTCAGTAGTGTGTTGTTGAGTCGTAAAAATCCTTCTGATACAGGATTCAATAGAAATATCCAAGTATCTCGTTTTCTGGTATTAGCGTAGCACAACCCTGGTGCACCAAACCCTCCGATGGTGACCCTGTTATTTTGCAAAGACTGCTGTCCTCGAAGGACTCGTTTTATCATAACTGAAGCGCTGTAAGTGTCGTCGCCATCACTCGGATAAAGTTGTTCAACGAATCCGGTCAAAACTATGGGCGACAACTCTTCTGTGCGTCGGGGACCCTTATCTCTACATTCAGGTCTTGTCCTTATTCTATAGCGAATTCTGGCGTCAATACATATAAACACATAAATCAATAATAAAATTATAGAAAAAAGTTTTACAAAACAATTCATTTTATTAAAAATCAATTAAATTAAAGTTTAATCCGAAAGAATACAATCAAAATAAAGCCATTTCTACTTAAAACCAATCTTTTGGTGTTTGTCTGTATTTGGAAACTTGTTATATAAGTGTAGGCGTAGGGGACAGGTATTCAACATATCCCTATTCATTGCTTTCAATTCAATGAGAGGTTAGAAACACAATCTATTTTTGCCATCTGTTTAGAATTTTTTGAATTTTCACTGGTTTTAGACCAAGAACATTTTTTAAACACGTTATATATCGTAAATTAATTTGAAAATATATGAATTACTAGTTCTTTAATTTTCTTTAATTGATGTGATGTTCACATTATTATTAAGTTTAGAACAAAATATTGAATAACTCAATGAACTATAGTTTCCTACAATTTTGGTTGTTTTCCAACAGAATTCAATTCAATTCAATTCAAATGAATTTACTTATAATATTCGACTCTAAATTTAAGTTATATTTTTAACAATTTTGATTAATTTCTATTGTTTTTATGCCTAAGTTTGACCATTCAATAAAATTATACATAAATGTACAAGCTATTTTTTGGTTATTCTAAAATCAATACTTCCAATAGTTATAGTTTAGTTCAAAAGATGTCACTTAAAAAACTTATTTATTTTGAAATTCAGTGTTTTTCACATATTTTTAAAGCATTTCTAAACAATTTATGAATAATTTGTTAAAATATTTAAATTAATACCAAATTTATTTGGATTTAAGCGATGGAAGTATTGAATGAAAGCAGTGCTCTTCTCAGCAATTGTGAGGTTTTGTTGTTATTAAATGAAATACAAGAAAACAAATCTAAACTTAAAGATAACAAACAATTGGCGACAATTGCTTACGAATCCATTAAATATTTAGAAGACTCGACCGCTTCGGGAATTACTCCGCAACAGATCCAAGAATTCCTGACAGCAGTGAAAGACACTTTCCGTCTGACGAAAGCAGAAAAATTGCAAATTCTTAACCAAAGACCTAATACTTTGGTTGAATTACAGCTTCTTATTGAAGAAAATGAAGAAAGATTTAGCGAAGAAGCCATGGAACAGCTCCTCATTGTTGTCAATAATACTCTCAATACAAGTGCTGAAGATATAGAAGAAGAAAATGAAAACATAGAAGAAGATAATGAAGACAATAGTGAAGATAATTGAAGATAAATAAAATTAAATATTTGCCAATTATTTGTTTGTCTTTCCCTCTGAACCGCCAAATAATTAATCAATTGATTCGTTATTTCTTTCAATTCCTAAAAATGTGATTTGAAAATAAAGACCTCGAATGAGATCCATATAAGACTTAATTTGGATCAAAAATTCCATAAATCTTAAGATCAAATACTTGAAGTGAAACCAATTCGTCCCTAAATTACACTTCAAATGGTATTCAATGTGATTATGAAAATGTTTTGAGCAAGCTTATTTAAAATCAAAAATGACATTAATTTTTAATTTAATTTAATTTAATGTATAAAAGTTTGAATTAATTTATAAATGGATTAAATGATGAAATCGATTGAAATTTGATTGAATTTTGAAAATTTATACAAAATATTACTTTAATAACAATTGATTTAATTTTAAATTAATTAATAAAAATTAAAACTATTGTATAAATAATTTGCTTTCAATTGATTAGAATTTATATACAAATTAATTACAAAATATGGGTTAAAATAAAGAAACAAAACCAAAATCAATAGTCAAAGAAGAAAAACAGATCAAATGTAAAGAATAAATAGGAGATAAGATATTGCATACATTTATTCATTTAATTCTCGATTTCATTATCTATTTTTCTATTATTTTTATATTAGATTTATTTGTTTTAAGTTTTATTCTTTGATTCATTAAATGTTTATTTTGGGTTTAATTAGATTTGGAACCCATTGTACTGTAGTTTAATCTGATTTAAGGCTCACATCTTAATTGTTAAACAATTTTTCACTACTTGTCTCCGGTCACTAATGTAATGACTGAGCATTTGATAGCATTGTTAAGAGATTATATGAGAATTCTTCACCGGTTTGTTTCCTAATCGGTTTCAAGAGTTCAGAGACAAGTATTGATTTCGATTTCTTTCCAGCATTGGTCGCACTCAACATAACAACACCAGTGGAACTTACAATTACACCTTTCCTGTACTCTTTCTACTCGTGTTTTATAGCCCCGACCGCAACACATCAGTTCACTAAACATTAAAAAAATAATTCTGAGATAATATAACCATAGTTTTGATGACAAACCATCCGTCGATTGCTTTTGAGGTTCGATTGCATTCTCTGCCGTGAGTTCCGAATGAACCGATTTTGTCATTTCGTTCGCAAAAGTCCGGCGAAGAGTGTAAATAAATTAAGTCGGTATCAGTTTGTGGCTTAAAATAAGGGTTAATCGGTACCAAATAGGGTCGGACTCCATTAGACTTCAAATTTCAAAATATTAAATGAGATAATAGTTATTAATTAAACTTACTTTTGATGCATAGGGCGAGTATGTCATGGAGGCGGCCTCCATTCTGGACTCTTTGGCTACAGGTTTGACAACTGATGTAAGAGTGGGTACTTTGAGCTGAACTTCTGTCGCGGAATCGAACTTCTCTTTCAGAATATTTCCTAAAAATAGGAAATAATAAAAACAGAATCAAAGGTGAGATATATTCACCAATTTCTCGAAATGAAGGCATAGACCTCCAGCACGTTTTGAGTTCACAGGATCCGCTCACTCCGTGACATTTGCACTCTATTTTCATATTGTTGTTTATCACCTGAATTGAGCCAAAAATTAATTTTGTATTCATTCGATTCTTGTGACAAAACTTGTGTTTAAGAGGATTATGTCTTTGAATGAACTCAAGTGATCTCTAGTGTCACATAATGTGGACCAAAACATTCTTATTTAAACCCTTTGTGTGGGGTTCCAACCTTACAATTGCAACAATGTGTAATTCACATTATATTCTAGTACATTATACAGGGGTTGGATCAATCAATCCCTATTCAACTAATTCTCTAACAAAAAAAATAGGATTTACTTTTGATGCAAAGAAATTTTTGGAGGGGAGGACTCAATAAGTTATTTAAGATTAAAATCTCTGTTTCTATTAATAGTGAGTATAATCTGAGATATTGTTATAGAATCAGAAGAACTGATAAAAATCAGTAAATACTACAAAATAAAGAATCAAATTATTATTATTAATCAAATTTAAAGTAATTTCAAATCTAATATTTTAATCCTAATTATAATTATAAGTTTCAAAAGTATTTAGGATTGAAATCGGAAAAAAGTAAACTTACTTTCCTTCCGGCCTCATTGTTATGCAGATTCATAAGAGCACCGGCACTGCTTATGTTTCGCTTCGAACGGCGGGCAGCCCTCAGGTCTCGGGAGTCGATGAAAGTTTTTGCGAATGCAATGCCAAACGCGATATTATCGCTGCACCCTTTTTGGGGTTATATTGGATTTTGAAGAATTCAATTTTGAATTTAAATTTGATAACAGCCTACCGGCCCATTGGAATCCATGAGCAGGTTGCATCGCTATTGTTCGATCGCATCCACATTTCAATAGCTGACCATTTGAACAATATTTGGTGACCGCGTGTGCGATACCAGCACTTGTGATGGCGTGAATGAATGCCGCCTCTCTGGTGCCTTAATAATAGGATAGACTCATAAACTCGTGTTTATTATTAAAGGTTTTAATGGAATTTAACAGAAAAGTAATGACTAATTGATGAAAAGTGAATGTAAACGACTCCACATTTGAGCTCATTTTAAATTAAACCCAAAATTTATTATAATTCATATGAATTGATTATAAATCAAATGAAAACTTCTTAATTTGCAATAATTTTCTGAATATATGCCAAACATTGAAAGTAATGTTAATTCATCTAAAAGTTTATTTATTGAACGCAATCACAGATTTGTTATTTTTCTCATTCAGTTCCTCTTTTTATTCATGATTTTCAACAAAAACTAAGTCAAAGATATTTCTTCGCATTTTTTTAAAAACTAATTAACTAATAGGCTATTAGTGAAAGCAAATCTCAACAATTTTTTTTCAAAACAAATGATTGCAAACAATTTTCTTTTTAATGTTTTAGAGTGAAAGTCACTCTTGAAGTTCAAGACTTGGACTCAAAGAAAGTTGTCTTTCAATCATTAGTTTTAATTAACATTAAAAATAAACAAATGACTCCTAAATAACATTTATTCACAATTATATAACTGATGCGAACTTTTGCCTGAAGTAGACATAAATCAGGGATAGTCAACCTATCGGGGGTGCACTAAATTCCCATGAGTTGGAACATCACTAGATTTTACATTGGAGAATTTTTTAAATTCTGAAATTACGTTTATTGATAAGAACGAACTAGGTTGTCAAAGTTTTCTCGAAACATTTAAAGCATTTTCTTAAAATATGCCCCTCTTCTGTGACATCACAATTATTGGGTATCTCTGACTTTATATAGTTATCCGAATGTTTATACATTTGCAGTAAACTTGAAATAAGAGTCCCTTTGAAGACAAATCTTAAGCGCCGCTAATCACCGACAAAACACATTACATATAAATGTTTACAGCTCTAGAAATGTGAACAAGCACAGCCCAAACATAGCAAAAGTTTCTTTCTATAAAGTTTTTCTTTCCATTTGTATTTTTGATTAAATACATTTATGCAAATTCGAGCATTGAGCATGCTAATATTACTTTTTTAATTTAAATTTATAGAATAGCTTTTGGCTTCACAGCAAACACAGAGATATGAATTTGCATTAAAATCCATATAATTTGTCAAAATTAAAGTTCATTACTCATTTGAGGTATTGTCAAAAGTATGTTAGAATGCATTCATAAATACAACAGATTTAATGTTAATTGTTTGCTAAGTCATGCCCTAAGGATAATGTACTTGTCCATTTCAAAACA
>JAQGCE010000947.1:0-10112 GCA_034699185.1 Eupelops torulosus | reverse complement strand
GCATTAAATTTGTTATTAAAAACAGTTTAGTTTAGGAAATATATATTCGAAAAATTTAGCCCCGATTTCAATATATGACGAATCAAATGTGTATTCTTTAAATTAATTGATCATTTTTCTTATGTTATGCTTAAGAATGCATTTACGGGCCAACAGTTTTCATAACAAATTTCAAATATAAATATTTTGAATTTGAATTTTTGAAAACAAAGAGTAAAATGATTGAGTGATTCAAACATATTTGGGAAATGAGTCACTCAATGAGAAAATGCTCTCAAAAATGTTCTTTTAAGGCACCCAAACCAAGTTTAAACAATTAAATAAATTGTTGAAAGTAACATGCTCAAAATTTTATGCGATTTCACTCGAATGACAACACTTTCTTCATTTGAAAAAAAAGTATAAAAGAGAAGTAAAAAATATTTATGTAATGACTGAACAATTCAGAGAAATAATATTTTTTTTTCTAAAAAGATTAAAATTATCAGTGAATATGCAGTGCATGTATCAAATCAAACAAATACCTTGCAATCTTGGAAATAAGGAACAATTGACTATTGTTTCATTTAAAATAAATTTTTAAAACAAAGGATTGCTTCAAACAAATTTATATTTCGATTTTACTGTAAAAACCTGCTTGATAATTCGTATATAAAACTTATCCTGTTATAATGGTAAATTTAAGAATTGCACAAGGAAGTTCACTGTGAATAGAAACCAAGTTAAATAAATATTAACTAATCAAGTTTACTATTTGATATGAAATAGATAATAAGTGCAAATAAGTGCAATCAGGGCAAAAATAGGCAAATAATTTCAATAGTAGAAAATTATTACAAATATTTTCAATGATTAATTGAATCCCTTTATTATTAAAGTTAGGCTTAAGTAAAACATTAATTAAATGAGCAAAAGTCATATCTATTGGTGATTATCAGCGTTTGTTTCTAACTTCAAGGTTTTCATTAATTATCACAAATCATAAGAACTATGGCTTTCGGTTCAAAAATTAAAATAATTATTAATTTTATTTATTTATTATTATATTAAATATGAGAATACAATATTAAATTGCAATTCAAGACATTTAATATGTTTTCAAATACATGACTAAAGACACGATATTTGAACTGAAATAAGAAAAATATCAAATTCTTGTTTACTATAAAAGTGAAAATTTTGAATAATAATTGACATTATTTTTCACTTAATCTTAGAGATAATCAAATGACGCAAAATATTTTAAAAATATATAATTTTAGTAAAACTTATGACACAATTAATACACAAATGTTTCAAATATTTTCCAAATTAAAAGCATCGAAAATAATCTAAACTAAGGAAAGATATATTTGAATTCAACCATTTAATTATTAAATTTGAATAGATAACTTCACTTTAATAGAAAAATGTAAATAATAAAAAACTTGAATTTGACTAAAACTTTCCTTGTGCAATTGAAATGTCTTTTAAGACACATTCAATTAATCATTTAATATAAACTTTGAATAAAAGTGAAAATAAAACTGAAAAAAGTTTTCATCATTTGATAGGAGTCCCACACATTTCACTCAATTCATTATAAAATGTTATAAAACTATTCGAGGAAATTGTCATCATTTTCTCAGAGCAAACAATGGGATTAAAATAATAGTTTTATTTTGAAATCGTGTGAAATACGTTTGAAATCAATTTTATATATTTTGAGATCACTTTTACTATAGTTATAAACATTTATAACAAAACTATAATTTTTGTAATAAATTACTCGAAATTATTATGAAAATGAAAGACTCTTTTCAAGGGAATGACTCATTTGAATAGCCTTTAACTCAATTTTGAGGGACAAAGAGTGCCGACGGCTTCAACATTACAACCTTTAGCTTGAAGTATACCTAGAACACTATAATTAGAAGGTAATATGCCCACTCAAATTTATGAGTATGCAACAATGAAACAGCAAAAGGTTAACTACATTAAAATTCGCAACTTTTGACAATTATGATTGTTTACGATCATATTCCCCACCCATTCCCTTTAGACATGACATTCGGTATTTGTTTGTTAAGCTAAATGTTTTAATTAAAGTTAGCCATTAAATAGTTGAAGACTTTTTATAAAAAGCATTAATAATGACATCCAAAGTATGTTATCTCAAGAAAAATGTCAAAACTTCAGCAAAAAGTTGAGGAAAATTAATATTTAAATGAATTTCAATGAAAACAACAAATATTCAATGAAAACGAGTAATAAAAATGAAGACAATTTCAATTAAAATACAAAAAAATGCTCCTAAAAGTAGACCCGGATTTTGAACATAAGTTTCAATAGATCCAAGGACACAGCCTGTGTTACACATACCATCCCCATTATCACAAATATAACCGGCTTAGTCTTCAGCAAGTTATTCAGGGTAAATAAATTAATTGTTAGGGCATATATCTTAAGGCATACCTTTAGGGCAAACTTCTGTCCATTAGTTTTATGCCAACACTCGACAACTTTACCATTGATTCCAAGACCCAACACTTTTTCGGTGATCTTGTAATCGGTGGTAATTGGATGTGATTTCGCTTTAAACGCTTTTTGAGACATAATATTGTGTTTTGTTTATAAAAACAAAAAACGACTATAAAATTGAGAACTCAAACACTTTGTGAAGAAAAGTGAGTGAACTCAAAGACACTCAAACACTAAATTAAACTAAAAAATAATTAAAACGAGTGATAAAGAAATATATTCGTTCAATAAGTTACACCTCGTTGTAAAAACTTTATGAAATCCAATGTTTTAGAGCTTAAAATAAAAATTTCCCAATTTATTACTGAATAGGCTATGAATTGGTTCAGTATATGAAAGCATTGCTATCTTAAGGACTAATATCAGGTTTGAGAGTCATTTGTATGACGAAACTTAAACGAATGGTTTCGTCTTTAGTCACGTGACAAAACGTGTACAAAATCGCAGTTCAAACCAGTATTGAGTCAATCATTAAAATCATTGCACAATAAGTATGACATTTATTGAAGCAGTTATTGATTTTTATTGGGAAATATTTCAGACAAAAGACTATTATACATAGAAGATACAGATTACCATCTTTTAGTATTCATTAAGGGGATCTCAACTTGAGGGCAACCCCCGTAATAGCCCCTAAAAGCATACACGTGTATAGAAATTACGTTTTGTTTACTTTGCATTCAAAAGTTTTGACAAAAGTTTGAGTCAAAACATGTGACAAACATATGATTGGATTTTAAATTTTAAAAAATGAATGTTTACTTCCGAGCGTTAAGAGTTAAATTGTAATTATGTCGAAATCAACTAAAGTAGATCTGATGAAAATCATAATTAATGACAATTTGGATGAATTCAAATTAGTTTCAAAGTCATTGCAATCACTAAATGAAGCAATAAATGAGAAATCGTTAGACAATTCACTCCATTTGTGTCCAATTTTTAATTCAATTAAAATTTTTGAATATTTAATGACTGATTGTATCCAACAAATTGATGTCAATTTAAAGAACAAAGAGGGAAAGACTGCTCTCCATTTGAGCGCACAATACAAACGTTTGAAGTGCTGTCAACTCTTACTGAAGACCAGAAAGACAACTATCGATCCGTTGAACCGATCCGATTGGAGTCCATTAATGTTGGCCTTAACTAAAGAAAATAACTTTGAAGTGATTGAGCTATTGATCGAACACAAGGCAAGTCTCAGTCTTAAGAACAAAGATGGCTGGAACTGCTTTCATATTGCGGTTAGAACAGGTGATCTAGCACAAATTGAATTATTGACTCACTATTGTGATAAACAGCAAGGTCACAATGTATGTTATAACATAACCAAAAATATGAGAACTCCTTTCCATACGGCTGTGAGCCATGGCCTCTATTCAGTGGTAGAACTCTTATTAGAGGACCCTCACTATTTTATTCAAGTTGACTCAAGTGATTCTTGTGGTATAACCCCTTACGTGGATGCGCTCAGAAATAATGACGTAAAGATGTGTCGACTTCTTATGGCAAAACAAAAGTATACAATCGGCCCATTTTCCCCCGATTTCCTTGGTAAAACTGGACTCCATGCGAGCGCCGAATGCAATGCAAACGATTCCATCAAATATTTAGTGAATGAATTTAATTTTCCAATAAATTGTGTGACAACTCTCGGGTTTCTAACTCCACTTCACTACGCCGTCAAAGAAGGACACAAACAAACCATTCAATTACTTTTAGATTTTGGCGCAGATATGCATCAAAAGGACTATAATGAGAGAAGTCCTTATGAATTGGCGATTCTCCTCAAACGACACGATTGCGAAAAAATATTTCGGTAATACATATATTTTGTTTAAATTTAAACCAATTGTGTCTTAAATTAATTCAAATATTAATATTTATTTAAACATTTTTCTGATTTTTTCAGGGATTTTAAAAAATGTAATTAATTTTTAAAAAGTAAACTCAGAGACAAAGACATAAAGAATGGCTTTAGAAGAGCCGCCATAAAGGTTTCCGTGATATAACTTAACCTCTAACTCCAATTCAATGTCTTGCGGGCCTTGAATTGGTTTTACTAAAGAAACCATTGCCTCATTAAAAGCTACTCTTCTTAAGTGGAAATTCTCTTCAGTGGCCGGAACCACACCATAAGCGCCTACTTTTGCTGATTTTAATTTAAAGTCAAACTGGACAGTAGTCACAGAAAGTACAGGTCCTCTCATTGTAAATAAGTCGAGATAACCGGTTGGAGGTATTGTCATATTAGAAGTAAAAGTCAAATAATTGTAAGAATAAGCCAACGGTTCTCTCAAATCTTCAGAAACGCATGACTGGTCCGTACAGACAGCTGTTCCATAAGTTTTCTTACAACGACTGATAATTGTTATGTTACTATTAATTAAATAATTAATTCATTTTAAATATTCAAACCTCTTATGATTTTTATCCCTTTCATAACCGGCCGGACATATAACTCGATTACATTTATAACTTCCTCTGGTGTTCAAACAGATCTGGTCTTCGCCTTTGCAGTGAATTTCGCACTCATTTATGTCTATTTTTAAAAAAAAGTTGTGATAAATAAATTGATTTTCAGTGTAAAGCAAACCGTGACAGGTCCTGTTATCTTGTGCCAGAGTATACCCATAAGGACATGAACACCTGAAAGAGCCGGGGGTGTTATGACAGGTACCAACGCAAAGATAATAGCTATCGGAGACGCGTTTGTCAGCAAATTCTTGGCACTCGTCGACATCAATGCACGTCCTCTTATCCTCTCCCACTTTATAACCTGACTCACAGGTGCACTGATAAGAGCCCCAAGTATTGAAACATTTGTGGGAACAGGTATTGTATCCTTCACATTCATTAATATCTTTACAGAAGCGACCGCTGCCGTCCTCTTCAAAGCCTGGTTTACACCGACATCGAAATGAGCCCTGAGTATTGACACAATCAGATGTGTCGGGCGAACAGACAGTAGAACCATATCTTTGACACTCGTCTATGTCTTCGCACACTCTTTCCTGATTGAGGACATAACCCAAAGGACATTCGCAAATGTAATTTCCCGGTCGGTTTCGGCATATTTGCCTCCCTGTGCACATATGAGTCCCCAAAACACATTCGTCAATGTCTTCGCAGGCATTACCTGAAATGCTTGATATTGTTTAATAATTTAAAACAATTAAACCATTTATACCATATTTATTGAGTTGATAGCCAGGAGTGCAATAGTGGGTACACCTGAAACTGCCCACTGTATTAATGCATTTCTCATTCGGAGAGCACGGGTTGTTTAAACATTCATTTATATCCATACACCTGTTGTACGTATAGTTAAACATTTTTCCAGCCCCGCAATCATTGGTCTGACAGGTGCCGTCACTTAATAAGTGGTAACCGGAAGGACAACTAATTCGATCGCATTTGAATGAGCCATCAATGTTTCTGCATTGAAATCCTTGGCCACAGTTATGGTTATTGAGCGCACATTCATCGATATCTTCACACAAATCTGTTTCTGCATTAATAGTATAACCGGTGCCGCAGTCCTGTACTCGAACGCAATGATAGGAACCAATAGTATTGTCACATCTCAAAGATTGATGACAGGAATGGGTTCCCATTTGGCATTCGTTGACATCTTTACACTCACCCGTCAACACATCTTTGCTATAACCGGCCTATGGTTTAAATATATTTAGAAAAGTTGAACATATACTATAGGCTTTCCCCAACGGACCTGACAGTAGCAAACATAACTTCCAATTGTATTACGACAGGATTGGTCTCTACGGCACGGCTTATATTCCGTTTCACATTCATTGATGTCTTCGCATTCTCGGGACCATCGGTTTCTTTTAAAGCCTGGATTACAGTCTTCCTCTGCAATATTGGATGACTTCATTGGTATGCAATCAAATGATCCCTCGTTATTGGCACAGTTATGAGTGGCTAAATTGCATGAGTGCTGACCTATTCTGCACTCGTCTATATCTTCGCACTGATAGGTAAGCTTAGAGAATCTGAAGCCAGGCCTACATTTTGTTGGGTCTATTATTTGTTGAGTTGTCGTCGTTTCAGTGAAAGTTTCGACCACTTCTTCGCAATAATAGCCACCAACAGAGTTAATACATCCTTCAATCGGTTCCTGACAATTGTATTGCTTTTCTGCACATTCGTCGATATCAATGCAATCTCTTTCGCCATTCGGCCCCTGTTTGAAGCCGGGCGGACAGGTATTACCGATCATAATACAAGTGAATGAACCCAAAAGATTTTTGCAGACATGCGTTAATCGATTGCAATTATCCGTCTTTTCGAAACACTCGTCGGTATCTAAAAGTAATTATTTTAATAAGTATTCACTTAACTCAAGGATTAATTTCAATGTCTTTTTAATGAAAACAAAAATATTTTGTTGAATTGAAGATTAGATAATGAATAGGATTACCTCCACATCTCCTTTCTCTATGATTCCACTTATAGCCAGGAGGACAGTGAGGACTTTCTACAGCTCGTTCTTCATGTCTTTCAGTTCTTCTGACGCACTCAAAAGCCCCGACAGTATTGGAACAGTCGTCAGTTCTGAGGTCGCAGTTATGGGTCTTTTCTTCGCATTCGTCGATATCAACACAATGTCTGCCATCGTTTTCTAATTGATATCCTTTAAAACAAGAGCATCGAATTGGACCCACATCTGCTCCAGGATCGTAGCAATTGTGCGAACAGGGAGAAGAACTGGTGTCACAAATACTGACTGTCACTCCTAATCATAAGATATAACATAAAATAGGGTTATCTCTAATTTGTTAGAAATTAATATTCAAAATAAATGTTTACTCAAACACTTGAAAGTCAATGAAATTCTATTTAATGTTTATATTTCTCACCACTTCTTCGGGAACTGATTTCAGAACTGCTATCTCTGATATTTTCAACTTTATTCTGTGAACAGCACTCATAGTAGACATCTTCATAGGGATAACCCAGGCCAAAAGTGGCATGTGCATTAAACGTGCAAGGAAAGTTATCTTTACCAGCCATAAGTCCCAATTTGCAGGACAGACAACAGTCTTGTGTCGACTCATTGGCCACTTTACTAACAATGGCTCTGTGAAGTGCATTGCACTCAGAATTACTTTTAGCCAACGCCTTTCCTTCTTCACAATTTCTGGACCTGTGCTCTCGTATGCAACAGATCTCTACAACGACTTCACACTGTTTTCTCCACTCAGAATCAGTGGTCAGTCTATCAAATGAAGAATTATGAAAAACACATCCTGCGATTGGCATCTGTTTGGCTCGAGTTGTGCCCAAATCACAACATCTTTCGAGTAAAAACTCATAATCTTTCGATAATTACAATAAAAAACATAAGTTTTGATTTTGAAAAATATATATCAATAATACCGTCATATCGGGTGTTAACAACACTTTTAATGCCATAATTAAATAAAACAATTAAAACAAAATTCCAATACATTTTTAAAACAAATCAAATTAAATGATATTTTGATGACTGAAAGTCATTTCTAATCACAGTTTGAACGAAAGGAAAAGCAATATTTGAATTCAAAATTTTTATAACCAATCAATAGATTTTGGCTTCAAATCAACTAATTATTACTCAAATTACGGACTCTTTAAGTGCTGTTTCTTTGCTTTTCTTATCACTTAAACTATACATAAGTTATTTACAGATAAATTAGTTGACAATCTTCTAATTGAGAAGATTTTCTTCTTTTTTACTTATCTCAAAATTAATGAGTTCTTAGAGATAACTCATTTAAAGGCCGACAATAATAATAACTTTTTAGTCAAATTCATGTCTCAAGTGATTCCATTTTCGGTACAAACAATTCCAACCAAACACTTATTTGGATATCTTTTCCTGGTTTCACCATTTCATTGTTCAGTTTCTTGTATTTTTACTCTCTATTTCTCCAAGATCAAGAGTCTCATGATAAATTTTCGTTTAAACTATTACTAATGAAATAAAAATTAAAAAACAGCGCGAAATAAAATTTTTGATTCATATTTCAAAATAATAAAAAACAAACAAATGAACCGAAGAAAAGCCTTTCTGTAAATCCTTCAAAGACTGAGAAAAGAGTTTCCCTCAAAATTCAAAACAAGAAGAAATGAACAACTTTTTTGCAATTCTTCGTTATTCTGAAAATTCATTTTTGTTGTTGAGTTGAAATCACATTCAAATTGTATTAAATTAAAAATTTTATCCAAATAAATAACAAGTATTATTAGAATTGGAGAAAGTCAATTTGAACATATCTTTAGAATAATTCAAGTATTTGCGTATAATTTGCGTTTGCATTGAATGAGGTTTCAATTGATTTCAAATATATTGTCCATAAATGCAAATAATTTTGTATAAAAAATCTTCAAAAAAAAGTATTCTCTATTTGGAAACTACTTCTAAAGAACGGAATCAATTGAAACCAAATTTGCCAAAAAATCTGTCGACAAAACGGATTATTTAAAAAAAATATTCATTGAAATTATGTTTATTATTGTTTTTATTAATTAACTTAAAATACAAAATAAGATTCAAATGATTTATCAATTTGAATGACATTCATCTCATTCCCACACTATATTAACTTATCATGGAACTCAAAAAGGCCTTTAAAAAATTCTTTTTCAAAAATACAGTGAATTCAAGCAAATATAAATGACCTGCACTTTATTCAAGTGAAATCTTTAATTATCTATCTTCAATAGTGAACACATAGTGTCGGTTCCACTCATCCCTGATCGCAATGATGAACAATACCCACAAAGTGATGAATACTAACAATATTTCAATGATTAACTTTGGTCAGAAAAAAGAGTGGACTCACTATTTTTCTATGTTTACATTTACATGTCCTGAGTGTATGTTTTCTGGATTTCAATGAGTTGTGATCCATTCCAATGAGAAAAACAGCCGATATAATGATAATGGATGAGATGAATAAATTGATTAGGAACAATGACAAGAATTCTTTGTACTCTTGACGTATAAATGTCCAAAACCTTTGTCGTTGAGCCACTAAATTGCATTTGTATTGAGACTTACAGACTCCACACTCGGTATTAATAGTGGTTCGGACCCAATCAAGTAAACACTGTTTGTGCGTAAATCTCATTGAACCAGAACAGCCACAGGGTTCCACCATTTGTTCTGGGTTGTTTGTGTCTTTACATATTCGACACTCTCTGACATGTTCTTCATGACTGTCCCTGGTTTCCATTGAATCCTAATCTCAATTCATCTATCAATTAGAAAGTCAACCAATTTTTAAAATCGCTAAACAATAGTTTGAAAATCAATTGTTTGAAAAGAAACTTAAAAATTTTAAACAAAAAGTTTAGTCCTTTCAGTTTTTCTATACTTTATTTTCCCCCACTTATTGAAAAGTGTGGCCAAAGTTTTATTTCACATAATATATATATAATTAGTGATCGGGAAAAAAAAGATTTTATTAACCGTTGAAAATTGATTGACAATTAAGTTGTTTGCATGAAATCATATTTAGAATAAACTAGAGTTCAATGGGTTTCTAATCGAATTATAACTCAAACCCAACATGGTACAATGT
>JAQGCE010000946.1:0-10115 GCA_034699185.1 Eupelops torulosus | reverse complement strand
TTTAAACACTTAAAACTTATTTAAATAACCATTTTTATAGTCATTTTGACGATTTTAAGCAAAAACTGACTAAAATTTTACGTTTCATTAGCTATTTAACCAAGATTAAAGTTTAAAAGCACTAAAATGTCGTTTATATTCATTTTCGAAGATATTGCAACATTTTTAAGAAAAATCCCTCCACTGATCACCCCCTGGAGCGGCTGAGCTTGGCTATCTCTGCTGTATTTCTAACTAATTATTCAGAGATTTTAAGATTACCTTTCAGTCATTAAAAACAAATAGATTTAATGCTTGTTTAGAACCACAACAATCTTATTAATCAAATGCAAGATTCGTTGAAAACTGAATTCAAAGCTAAATCTTATAATCTTTTGAACTATTTTTACATTTTATATAAAAAACAAATCAATGAAAACATTTTAATTTATTTTATTTTATATAAAAAATTTGGAAAATTTAAGGAAATATTCATTCATTTATTGCGATATTTCTATCAATGATCTGATTTTATATATCTTTCAAATCGAGACACAGCAAAGAATACTAAATTATTTATCTAGAACAAATTTCAATATTAAATCAGCTAATAAAATTCCAAGCTATCAAATAGAATTAGGTGAAAGCTCAATCAAAAATTCACCTATTTTGTTTATTTTTATTCAAATAATTCTCTTACTTTCACTATTGAGGTATCGATTAATTAAATTCCAAAATGAGTTGTCTTTACACTTCTCTACATTTTAAGATTAATAACTTATCAATGCAACAAAATTGAAAATTTAAATTCACAAGATAACTTTCTAGTTTATTTCCAGTCATAATTAATTTGACACAAATAATTGATAATGCTCAAAAACAGCACCCATAAATTAATGGAGCTTGTTAAATATTTAAGCAAACAAACTTCTTGATTAAGTAGCTTGATTAATTATATCGCATATAATCCCATTATTCAATTGATTAAATAATTGATAACCGAATTGAAAGTTGAATTACTTGAATAAAATGCAAAAAACTTGAATTCATTGCAAGAATTGCTATCAGAAAAGCTCAGAATAATTACAGAAAAAGTTTGCTGTTTGTTTTGCTCGATCAGATTCAATGAGAATTCACTCTTAAATTGATTGCAAGACAACTAAACAAATAGAAAACAAATATTAATTTGAATCCAAAGTGTATTCGGAGTTGTCTTCCCGTTTAGATAAACACATTTGAAAGTCAAACCAAACATTAAAACAAAAATTAATTATAATTTAATTGAAAATCAAATTTAAATATTGAATTCAAAACGAATTTCAAAGATCAAAAACCACGAAATCGATCGAAACTATCATTAATTTCTTGACACAAATATGTCTTTAAACTGGGATCAAGTGATCAGAAAATTATTTCTTCACTAATTAAGAATAAATTTCTTATTCGGAGCCAATATTTTTGGACCATTTTTTGGCAAATGTTGACATCAAATGACTGAAAATCAGTGACAAAACAAGTCTTCTCTCATTAATACTGGAAATTGCTTTTGACTCAAAAATTTTCTCTCTCTTTAAGAACCAAAAAACTATTTCTGTCTTTAATTTATTTAAATTTTTGTTTATTTTGATTCTCTTTCGAAACTAACTCTAAGATCTGATTCTCGAGTTTGTCGTTTCTGTGGCACAAGAAAAAAAGTCGAGTAATTAGGAAGTCATTAGTGATGTAAAGATCAATAAATTTGTGGCTTTAATCTCAACTAATGATCTCTGGGTATAAGAAAACTCACTTCGAATCCAATGATTAAAAAACAAATAAGTTTTAAAACAAAACATTTTTAAAAAATTTAATACAAATTCTTATCTTTTTTTAAAATTCAGTTTCATATCAGAAATCCTGAAAGGGATGGGGGAAAGCCTACCAAACCTGCCTTCAAATCCACTCTTAATCTGCAACAAATTATCTATCAACAAAAAAGAGAGGAATATCAGCAAAATTTGCATTTACTAGGTTACCTAAGATTTAAAATGCCATGGAGAGCAAGCTTAATTCTATTTTAATTAGTATTTTATCTAGGATTTATAGGATATACTATATTTTTAGCCTAATTTCATCGATCGGTGGCTATTCTATGGCCTGGGATTCAAATATAGATCAGGTAATCAACTATTGATTTATTACAAAATCAATACTCCTTTAGATCTAAATTAAAGTTGAATTTTGAAAAAAGAAGAGATAAACTCAATAGAATATAATTTATAATTTATCATGCTATTTTAAATTCAATTAAAAGCAAATCTTTTTCTTTTGCAACAAATTACTCCTAATTTAGCATGTTCAATTATTACTGATTAAAATTACGATAAAGGATAATTAGGTTAATAAGTGAACACAAGATAAATAGTTTTACCATGATCAATCAAAATTAGAAGATTAATAAAGAGATACTATTTATTAAAATGTGTGTCAATAGAGGGGGCAGTCGTTCCCCAAAACTGATTCAATCGTATGTTTTTGTTTAAAATTCTGATTTTTTTTTATCAATGAGTCGGTTATTAAGCCATTGATTATTAGATTAGATAATTATCTTCTCGAGGGATATACAATGGCTTCCAATTGGTCGACATCACAACTGATTGCCGAACATAAGGACCTTCAGGTGAGTGAAGATATTTATCACAAATTTTCGGTTTTAATCACAAATCGTAATCTCCCGGCACCTCTCAGGCCGTATGTCTGGCCATCAGTATTGATGGTCGCTGTGCGCTATCCTCCCGACGGTCCATATCTATAATAAACTGTAGTAAACCGGATGTGATTGACATTAGGATAAAACGAGAGACCAAATGGGACTCAACCGCAACCGAATTCAACCCATTGGACAGCAATTTGTTGGCCATCACTAACGCACAGACCGTTCAGATCTATAATATTGAGGCCAACACTAAATGTAGACGATTTGCAGCAAAAATGCTTCCATACATTTGTTTAACCACTTCTTGTAATCAATAGCCAATACTTCTTCTAATGATGTGAGTAATGGAAACCCTGGTGTCAAAGAACAGCAATTGGTGACACTTCGAGGACACACTCGAACCATAACAGACCTAAACTGGTCCTACAATGAGGTGCACTCATTGGCGACGGCCTCCTATGACAATAATATGTATATTTGGGACATCAGAGACCATAGAAAGCCAATGCTGTCCATGAGTTCTGTGGCCGGCGCCACACAAGTTAAGTGGTCTAAAATTAATGAGAATATTTTGGCCACCAGTCATGAGGGGGACGTCAGGGTTTGGGACAAACGTAAACACAATACTCCAATCCATTACATAACCGCCCATTTGTCCAAAATTAATGGTTTGGATTGGAATCCGAATATCGCCTCACAATTCGCTACTTGTAGTCAAGACGGAACTGTTAGGGTATGTCCACCACAACCACTCCATAACACTTTCCAACTATTTTTCAATTCAATAATTTTTATAGTTTTGGGATTTAATGACCTCAAAAGGGAAGCCGGATATTATTCTGACCACTGGTCTACCCGTTTGGAGGGCGAGGTTTACGGTATTTATTCAATTAATCGATTGAATAGACATTTTTTATTAATTTTATTTTTGGAAAGCCTTTTGGGAACGGACTGATCACAGCATTAGTGCCTCAGTTGCGCCGCACGGGTGAAAATAACTCGCTTTGGATGTGGTCTATGGACCGCTTCGAACAACCTCTTCATTCATTCGTTGGCCACTCGGATGTGGTCTTAGACTTCGGGTGGTATAACAAAAACGGCAACGAATACGAACTGATCACTTGGTCTAAGGATAACAGTCTTCGCATATGGAATGTCGATTCACAGCTACTGACACTTCACGGAGAAGACAATATCGTCCACTCATATGACTTCGCCAGCGATGAGATTAATGATAACCAAAGCTCTTCGACAGACTCTACTGAAGGCACTGATTCGAGTGCACCGCAACGGCCAACAAGTCTAGACCTAAGCCTTACTTTAAACAAACCCAACGCCGAACAGTCAAAGATTGTCCACTCGTCTCACGAGTCGGACTTTAAAAAGCCTCAAACACCAGAAACACCGATAAATAGTCTGATCCCGAATTTGACTCAAGAATTCTCATTAATTAACGTAAATATTCCAAACATTCAAATCGAAGAACTTAATGCCACGAAAAGGATTTGTATAATCACTGCCACAACTTCCATATCATGTCGTCTTAAGATGACGTTTCCCTCGGGTTATCCAAATCATGTGGCGCCGCACTTCAGTTTCCTAAATGGCTCTTCAGCTCCTTCTGAAGAAGTAAAAAAGGAATTATTGAAAGTATTGCAGACGACGGCCTTTCTTCAGGTCAAGAGAAACCGGACATGTCTTGAACCGTGTTTAAGACAATTCATCGCCACTTTAGAAAGAATGACCGGAACTACCTCTATATCAGCACAGAATCAGCCGACACTCATTGATTTGCTGCCTAACCACCATTATGGCAGTTATTTGGATGCATCGGTTCCATTCCCGCGTACTTCTGGCGCCCGGTTCTGTTCAGGAGAGGTCTGTCTTTTTAATTAATGTATTAGTATTTGAATACACATTCTTTTCCATCAGCTTCTGGTCTGTTTTGGACGTCCACCACATTTAGAACAAATGAACGCTCCGACAGAATTCACTCCACGTTCACTGAGTGCTCTCTCGGCCTATCTGTCCACTCACTATCGGACTTCTCCATCCAATCCCCAAATAACAGACAATATTCCGTCCATTTCTTCTTTTTATTTCGATTCTTCCAAAAGGAAAAGATATAAAACAAAATCCAAACGAAACACATTCGACGGCAAAACCAGTGCTTCGCCTAAACATAAGAGCAATAACTGCGGACCGGTATTTGTCTTCTCTGTGTCCGGACTCTTACCTATCAGTAGAACATTAGCTGAAAACTATGTGCTTAACACAAACGGCAATATAATATCGATGTGTGAGACCAATGCCAAAGTGGCCCGAACTCTGAACAGACGAGACCTGTGCCAGACTTGGAATTTAGTCAAATTGAGTGCAGAGATCTATTTGAAAGGTTTGAATAGCACAAACCTTTTGGAGACTCCGTGGCCTCTGCACCCGTTCGGCAAAAAACTTATTCAATCGCTGTAAGTGATGGACAGTTGGGTCAGAATATAAATGATAAACAAATATTATTTTTGTTAGTATTGATCACTCAGTCCTCAAATGCAATGACATCCAGACAGCAGCGATGTTAGCTTGCACCTTCTATACCACTGACATCAAAGCTAAGTTACCACAAAAGCCATCACCACATGGAAGTGGCAATAATTCTGTATGTATTCCACTCAGTGTTTGTCTTTAGTTTTGTATCTTTTTTCGTTCAAATATTTATTTTTGTTATTCATTTGAATTCAAAAGCCTTTTCTTAAACTACTTCTTAAACTTTTCTATTGATTTCTTGACTATAGCTTTACATCTCTTTAAGACTATTGAAGGTATGAATCGATTGGAAAAGTTTTTTCATTTAATTTGTGTTTAATTTTTGTTTCGATTCAGTCATTGATTTCTCATTTAAACCAATTCCTAACGTTTTGTTTGTTTTTATGTTTCGATTTTTTTGTCTGTATTTTGTCCGTAGAATAGTCTCAATGATATCAAATGTAATCGATTTTTCCAATCAAAGCCGGGTAACTCGCCTTACCATACGGTCTGCTCTACTATACCGGCCCCAAACACACCTGAGACGTATGGAGACTGGAATCTCAGTAAATATTATTATAGACAAACGGTTTATTTGATATTATCTTTTGTTTGCTTTTCATAACTTAGTCTCTGCTGTCGAGAGTCTTAAGAGGACCCGATCTAACAGTTGGTCAGACTTCGCTGAAAACGAGGCACTGATCACAGGTCTGTCCAACAACCGATGCGACAGTTTTAGTGAACAATTAGAACTTGAAATCCATGAAAACAACATTAAGTAAGTCTTGCCTTCAATTCCCATGAGTTTTGAGTTCATGAATGACCACACAATCTATAGAATGTCTTTCAAATATTTACACACAGAATGCTGGACACGAAACTCCAGTATCAATACGATTGTTATAAACAAATATACGCCGATATTCTCTATCGGTGGCAACTCATGGAGAAGAGAGCATTGGTTCTTAAGTGTTGTCTTAATGTCAATCAGAGCCAACTCTTCCACTCAGGCATTGATTTTGTTACCGAATGCACAAACCCTTACTGTGAGAAACAGTATAACACCTGTCGGTCTCCGAACTGTACCTATTGTAAGAAACCGACACTTTTGTGCGCAATTTGCCGAATGCCGGTCAGAGGCGCTGTCAACCATTGTGTGGTCTGCGGTCACGGCGGACACACAGTTCATATGTACAACTGGTTCAGTCAGTCAGAAGAATGTCCGACCGGTTGCGGCTGTTTTTGTCTGCAACAGAACTCCAATATTTTTGGCTAAAATGTGATATAATTTATTGAATATTTATATATTTGTTTAATATTATGTTTTAAATAATTGATTTTTTAATTAAAATCTCATTATTTGAATGCAATCATAGATTCCGAGTAATTAAAGTCTAAATTAATCCTAATTTAGACAAAAATAAAGAGTTTTCACTAAAAAACAAATAAGAAGTTTCTTTTGACGTCTAATAATACCTCAAAATTCTGTGAAATTTTCTCAGATCTTAATTGAATGCAAAAAAAGTATTAATTTTCTGTAATTCTCATCAATTTTTAAGTGAAAAATCATATTTTTATCGTAAAAACTGTGATTTCAAAGAATTTAAAGAATATATTTGTCTGAAACTAAAATTTCCAGGAATTCCGGGAATTTTTCACAACTTTTTCTGGTATTTCCTTAAAAGTTAAATCACGTGATTCATATCAATGTCATTGAATCAAAATTATCAGGTATTTGTTGCTCGTCTAAATTGAAATGTAATTGATGACAATAGTTATGCAATTGTATTGGAATATTGCATATCGTCTGTTATAATAATTATTTGCATATCGGCCACTCCCACTCCTACTGAGTCCTATGGTGTCAATCAATTACGTATATGCAAATAATTATTATAACAGACTATATGAGCCGATTAGATAACATAAATTACGTCCGGCCATGTTATGCGGTGGTCGAGGTAAATAAGAGGACTGGCTGTGAGAGTGTCAGTGCATGCGTATGACTCGACATTTTAACTTTTACACTGTTGAGAAATTTAATCCAAAAAATGCCAAACTCAGTGTTTTATTCTGTGTTTAATTACATTGTTGGCTAATTGTTGGCCAATACTACCTGGATTACTCTGACCAAGAACATTTGAGCTTGAACAATTCGCTATGATTTAGTCGTGTCGCTTCTCCGCAATGGACGAAATGTGGGATCCTTTAGACCCGTCACTCATGAAGTGTAAGTTTTTTTGCACTCAGTTTTGTAAGACTTTTAGTGGTGTTTAAGAAAGTATTTTCGTTTCGTTAACTTTTTTTCACTTAAATATAATTCATTTTTTGAGCCTTTCTTTTAACGAATATATTGGCAAAGCTTTGTCTCATATTTTATTCTTGGATTTTAATCCGGAATTGGTTTTGAACTAACTTTTTGCTAGTTTTTAAATGTCTGAAAACAAATGCTTTTAGTCTGTGTTTTCGTTAATGAAATTAATTCAATGCATAACTCTTTCAATGAATTCAATACTAGATTACAAACAACTAAACCTTTTGTGCAAACATTCATTTATTTTACTTTATTTTTCATTTTAAAACTCAATTCCAGTTTTTTTGGTTAAAATTTTTGCTCAAAACAAGAAATAATTGATTATTAATAATAAAAGTAATTGACTTTTGTTTTTACGAGATTTCAAATTTTCTCTCTTTTTTTTCGGTAAAATTTGAAACTTTTTTCTCTCAATATTTTGTCTCAAATGACAGTCAGAACTGACGGCAGAAAACAATTTTAATGAATGTTTTGTTTCATTCATTGAGTATTTTTTGTTATCCATTATAGTTATGTCAATAACTCTTTTTATTCTCGTTTTATGTCTGCAGAGAAATATTAATTGAGTTTTTAAGGCAATTACTGTTCCCTTCTTTCTCTTATCACACGTGACCCGTCGGCTAAGAGGGCCCGGAGATGAGGGGATGGCTGTGTGAGTGTGTTTAGCACGGGATTTGTTTTCACGGCATATCCGACATCAAATGTTTTCGAGCACTTGTGTGAAGGTTAGCACTGGGTTTGGTTAGCTTTAATAGTTCGTTGACCCCCTCTCTTCTCCGGCAACTGGTTTGGCACCTGTTTTGTTATGCCGTCCACTGATGTGTTGGCATTGATTTCACTGAACAGTAAACAGTTTTTTGTTGAGAAATACAGTAATATTTTTTTTGTTTTGATACTAATTCTCTTCCCATCCCTAAAAATTTTTGGGATAATATCTTATGCAACACTAATTTCCCCTTCATTTGTGACTACTCCCCCTTAACAAGAAAGAGAAAGGTCCACCCCAGGCTCATTCTTTTTTGACCTGTCACTATTTGTTGTCGATTTAAATTTTATGGGAAGACATTAAGTGCTCGCTATTTGTCAGTCGTTTAGATTAGTTTTTCTTCTTTTAATTTAATATTTTTTATTCAGTCATTAAATAAATCCTTTCGATTAAAGAGTAATGTATTTCGAGTTTAGAGTCTTGGAAAATATGTTTCAATATTTAACTCTTGAAAATTGCAGTGAAATTCTCCGCAAGTTTTTAATCGAAACATTAAATCCTCGAAAGAATTTAAATTTTCAAATCATTTTCAAACCTTAATAATAGTCTTTAGATTTGTTATTAAATTTATGATTTATTTCACGAAATTGTTTCAAAAGAGTTTATTTGAGAATATTTTTCTTTGAAAATCTATAATATTATTATCATTTGTTTATTACTTCCTCGGAGTTAATGAGTTATGAAAAAAAAGTTTTGGCAAACGTTTAGTAATAATAAGAATTTACTTTCGCTGCGAATTCGCATTAATTTAAGTGGTATTCAAACAAAAGACTTAATGGAAATGAAAAAAAACCATTACTCCTATCATCAAATCAAATGATAATGAAATTATTAAAAGCAGTTCCTTAACGAAGAGTTGACTTTTTTTCGTTTAATTATCGGACGAATAAAAAAATCTTTGTCCACAACAATATAGGATCAATTGATAATGGGATTGCATGTGAACTGCCTATAGTAGGGTTGTCCCGTCAGATCATTAGTGGATGATTCGTCTCAGTATTCTTGGCACAAAGTGTTCTACAAGTGGTCGATAATTATCGGGGAGAAAAAAGTGCAAAAATTCAAACACAATACCAAACAAATAAAGTGACAAAAATGATGTATTCATTGCTTTCATAACATATTTATAATTATATCGAATAACTTATAGACCAATAAAATAATGACAAAAATAATGTATTTACTAAAAGGCACTGATAGATATGTAAATTTCTTCTACCTGTCCATAGGCATAGTGGAAAACAATAATTGTCATAAATATAACCGTTATTCTGCTGTTTATTTATTTATTTGTTTGTCTCTGAATTTTGAATGTAATGAAACTGAAGTTTATTTTATTATTATTTCAATCGTTTCTCAACTAAACCATAAACTAATGATTTTTGTGTTGCACTCAATTTGAGACAGAATTGAAAATAAGTTTGAATTTGATATTAGTTTTTACACTATTTTTCTGTTGACTATAATTGAAATTCAATAGATTTTTATTGAAAAACCTTTTTATAGTGTTTTTCTATTATCTATTAAAACATTTTCTGGTTTTTTGAAGTTATTTTTGAATTTTGTTAAGAAATTCAATTAATTTCTTTGAAATCTTTCAATCAGTTATTTCATAGGTGAGTATATTTGAAACTTTTTCAACTAATTTCTGCTCGATTTCAATGTCATAACTCTTTAATCTAATAAATTTAATGAATAATTATTTTCTTTGTCTTTTTATTAATTAATTAATTAAAATAAACTTTTGTTATTGTTTTAAAAATTACTTTAAAAGCTTTCCATTGGTTTAAATGATTTATGAAATAATTGATTTTCCAATTAGTAATTCTGGAATTTTGCTT
>JAQGCE010000945.1:0-10119 GCA_034699185.1 Eupelops torulosus | reverse complement strand
GATTTGAGCTATTTAAGAGTTTTTCATAATTAATTACTACTCTTTTCATTAAAATTTTCAATAATCTTCCAAAAAATAGCAAAAAAAGGCTGGATCCCCCCCCTTGCCCATCCCTGGTATTATTAATTTGAGAGTTTATTATTACTTCTATTGCATGTTTAAAAAACAAAACATTAATAATGAAAACTTGAAGAATATATTGTTAAATAAGAGATTAAACAAAAGAAATTTCCTCATTTATTCAAATCATTAGGGATATTATCTGTTCTTATTCTGTGCTCACATTTAAATTGAATGCATGAGACGTGTGAAAAGATATTATGATTTAAAACATTTTATTTAATGAAAAATGCATTTCTCACATATTATTGGAAAACATGAATCTTGAGCTCATAAATGGCTATATTTTCTAATATTTGATAAGAAATTTATGATTAAAACAAAATTTATTTTTTTACAAAATATAATTGTTTCACAAATGAAAACATTTTGAATTAAATGAATATTTCTGAACAAATATTGATAGTATCAATTTGAAACATTACATGCAAAATCATTTTAAGCTAATTAAATATTGCTGCCAAATTATTTGAATATTGCTTGTGCTTGAACAAAAATATAATTCATTAGTTAAAACATGAAATAAATTCATAAAAAAACATAAAAAGAGATATAAGTAATGAGTTTTGAAATTTAATATTCTTTGCGATAATATCTAATTTTAATCTAATTTAGATTAAAAGGAGAGACATCTTTACATGAGTTCAATGGTTTCCTTTTCTCAATTGAATTAATTGAAGATAAAAACAATACAATTGTCTTCGACGGCAAAATGTGACAAAACAGTTATAATGAAAATTCTTTACCAGTTCTGCCGTTTCATTAGATCTTAGGTCTGGATTTAGATTCAATCAGAGATCTAATGAAATTGGTTCAAGAAATTAATTGAATTCTTCCTGTAACTAATTCATTAAAACAAACCAAACATATATTTCTAAAGTAATCGTGTCTTTCAAGTAATAAACTGATATTTCTGTTATTTTTTTTGAAAATATATTTTTCGCGAATAATCTTTTATTTATTTTATTTGTTTTTAGATAACAAATAACTGTTTCGATGAATGTTTGAAATATATTCGAGTAATCCTTTGATTTTTAAGCCAACAAAATATTAATGATGTGAATAGATATGGATCCAAATGAATGCAAAACAATAATAAATTTTCAAGAATATCTAGCAAAGTTTTGAAGTCTTTCAAAGCAATGAATAGCAATAAAGTTATCAATCAACTATTATCAGTGAAACCTTTTAATACTTCCGGAGTTTTCTGTTATTTATATGATATTTATAACGAAATGCAAATAAAATTCAATAATAAATTGTATTTCATTGAAAATGAAAGCAAATTATCATTTTTTATAGCAATTCATGAATTTTCGACGAAAAATGTATTTCTTTGAAAAATTCTTTTCCAAGAAATTTCAAAAATTTTGAGAATAATGTCTTTCATTCAACAAAAAAAGTTTGAATGAGTTTTCTGAGAATTCCTAACAAAAAATATACTTAATATAAAATTGTTGTATAAAATTGTTTTCACTTACAGTTTTGTAGAGATTTTCCTTAAATTTGAGAATTTCTTCGATATATTCTTCTTCTTTGACGAAAAAAGTTTAAATCAAAAGACAGTAATTTATTAATTTTACGAAAAATTAGATTCAAATCCAAAGAATAAATCTTTTTATTTTTGTTGAGAAAATAATTAATGAATTGATTGTAAAAGCGTTCAAAAATCGTCTCACATATGAGAAAAAGCAATGTTTAATACAAAAGAGTTTATTATTATTATTGTATTTATATTGAAGTCAAGAATATTCTTGAAGTAAGAGTAGAGTCAAGTTCTGCACTAAAACTGAGATTCAATGGAAAGGATGAGAAACTCTGAGTTCAAAATTCTTTGATCCGACGGCGGAAACAAAAAATTATTATCCAATCCTTTATTCAAAAAAATATTTAAACAAAAAGTTATTTGACTGATGAAAGTCGGAGTCGTCTCATCGGTAATGAACAGTACGGAGTGAATGACTCAAATGAAGTGCAATTGACTCTAAAGCCAACACAAACCCCAACCACTCCTTCAAAATACAAGAATATATTTGTCTCTCACTTTTGTGTAGAGGTTTTTTGGTTAAACTCATACACAACTGTGCGAACGATTCTTTATTCCTGTTATATGTTATGTAACATTGATTACAAAATATTGCAATATCACATAGAATTCCTGTGCAACTCCCTGTCCATAGGAGAGTCTAAATGTGCGCTGTCAGAGTGCACTGGCAGTCAACTGAAAGAAATCATCCATACTTTGGTACAACTAATTTAAAACCCGAAGATGGCACTGAAGGTGAATATCAGATTCTATGTGTCTAAAATAGGAGGTGCTTAAATTCTAAAAAATTAACTTGATAGTTATTTTTAGAATATTTATTTACATAAGTGTCAGTATCATTTGATATCAAGGTTGAAGTTCTCGGTGGTTTTCAAAGGTTAAGATTGAGTCTTCGGATTTGTGTTATAAACTAGTTTATTCAACTTTTTTTCAAAAGGGGACATCTTTAGCGTATTTTATGTTTAGTCTATTCATTTATACATTGAAGTGAAGTTCAGTTTAAAAATAATTCATTTGTTTACAGTTTAAAAGTCTGACTGAAGTTTAATTACAGTCAAAACCATAAAAAATTAATTAATCAATAACTGAGTTCATTAAAACAAACTCATTTACAAATTATCAAAAAATAACAAGGCCACTCATTGAGTCATCCGGTCAATTTACAAACTGATTAAAAAGCATGAAATTTGCGAAATAAACTCAAAATTGATTATAACTGAGTTAACGATAAAAAGTTGAAACCAAAAGTATTCTCTCAATTGATTTGTTAATCAATTTTAATATCAAAAGTCCAGTCATTAGACTATCATTAGAAGAGATGATTGGATTTTAATGATCTAAACATTTAAATAAACCATCAACTCTTTAGTTTTGATTTAATAACTAATTAATAATTTAATAATTATTTAAATGAAACGCTTTTCAAAAAAGTTTTGATTTTAGTCTTTTCCCCAAAATTATCAAAAAAATGATTTTATTTTTATTTAATATATTTTTGTTTACTTTTGAAATCGTCGGCCTTTGGGTCAAATGTGTGGTCATTTTTGGCCAACAAATCATCAAATATTTTTGTCCACAAATTCGAAAAGAAATTGATGGCCAGATTGTTGTAGTTACCGGTGCCGGTAGTGGTATCGGCCGGGAGTTGGCCATACGGTTTGCTCAAATGAATGCCATCACAGTTTTATGGGATATCGATCGGGTATGTCATCGGTTTAAAGACAATTATCTCTATAATATGTATGAAAATAGGGTTCGGTTGAAAAGGCGGCCAAACAAATCCGTCGAATGGGCGGAACCGCACACTCAATGGTTGTCGATGTCAGCGATGAAAAGAAAGTTGAATCAATGGCCAGACAAGTACGGGAACAAATCGGTGACGTATATATGCTGATTAACAACGCAGGAGTGGTTCCCTGTCTGCCATTTAAACAACTGACTTATCAACAAATTCGCCGCACCTTTGATGTCAATATTTTGTCACATTTTTGGGTCTGATTTCAGTCACTAATTGTTTGAATCAATGATTTACTCTTTAATTTTCATTAATAGACAATAAAACAGTTTTTGCCGACAATGGAAGAGCGAGAGACGGGTCATATCGTCGCCATTTCGAGTTCGGCAGGAATTACGGGCAGCCCTTACTTTACAGCCTATGGGTATTAAAGTCTGAGTGAAAGCTATTTTACAATTAAATTAATTTTTATTGAAATGTCAACCGAATAGTTCCACCAAATATGGTGTCGTCGGTCTGATGGCATCCCTCGACAAAGAGTTGTACGAAATGAACAAAAGATCGCAAATAAAGTTGACAACAATCTGTCCGCTCGGCATAAGTGGTACCCGAACAGACATCCCCACACGTACTAGATTTCCACGAATTCTGCCAATTATGACACTCGACTACGCCGTCGATCAGATGGTTGATGCTATACTCAAAGAGGAACAACTGGTCGTCATTCCATTCACATTCAAATTGATGTATTTTATTCACAGGTAAGTCAGGGGACAGTTGACTCAATATTTTAGAAAATTAATTGAATTTTATTGAATTTGAAGACTCTGTCCGTTGAAGGTATCCCAGCTATTATTCGAGTTCTTGGACTATGCGGTAGAACCGCACGGTTTCAATGCACCCATAGGTCGCAGCCATTTCAATGATCACAGGGAAGAACAGAGGGATAACCATCGAAATCATCACTGATTTTGATTATAGATTTAAATCATAGATTTAGTGCTAATTTTGTGCCAAAAATATTATTTTTATTCAATCATTTAATTTCTATTTTTATTTCATTAGATTTTAATACTTTTTTTTATACCTTAAGTTCAAAACTAATGATTCATTACTTGATTTCCGATATTAATCGAAATTACATTTGAGTTTTGGTTTATTTCTTCAATTTTTTTATTTTCACATTTATTTGTATTCAATCTTTTACTCAAAAATGTTTTTCAGTTTAATTTTCATGACTTTAATATACGATTGAATTGAAAATTAAATGATTTTTTTAAAAATTTGGTATATTTTTTAGTTTTTAATTAGGGAAAGCCAAAGGGGTTCACCCAAAATAAACTCTTCTCTAAAATTAAGTCTAGAATTTGAAATTTAAATAAGCAATTAAATGCTGAAACGATTAATAATTGGGGCCATACTTTGGCCAAACATTAGAAAATATATCAAAAGAGGAGATTTATCATTGATTTGAAATTAGGACTCAAATAGATTTTATTTACAAATAGACTACAGATTTATGTCTAAAAATAATCTCAAAATTTAAAGATAACACCAAACGAGTGATTATTGTGACTTTCCGGTCAACTTATCTGTGGCGTCACTAATAGCCTTTCCTATCAGTCCTTTTTTATTATCTTTGTTATTATCACTATTTTTGAAATCAATTTTAATGTTTGGATTGGATTTAATCGCATATAAAACTCGAGTCAATTCTCGTATTTCCGCCATTTGTTTGTCGACTAAGAATTCCAACTCTTCTATTCGTGACTCAACGCCATTCCATCTGTCTTCAAGTGCCTGAGCCTCTGCTGTGCCCTTTCGAGACTGTCGGACGTATTCGGCTGCGATGGTTATCACCGCCGCACCAAATATTATGAATTCCCCCAACATTTCTGCCCCCAATTCTATAGCCATCTGTTCGTTCAGTTTTTGAACAGACGATGGTTTACCCAAACCTGAAATAAGTTATAATTTTAAATATTGCACAGAATGATTGAGAACAGACAGGCAGGACAGGCAAACAAATCAATGGTTTCAAAGGTAAAAATGCGATCAACAATCTGTTTAAACACAGACCTAGGAGCTTCATTTTTACATTGACTTCTAGCCAATGGTAGGCCTGTGCGGGAGGCATACAGACGTAGGTGCGAAAGAATTTTGACTCTTTGGCCCTGTTCTTTATTACATTAGCCAATGGTTTGGCCACTTGACGAAAGGCCAACGCTCCTAATTTTATGAGCGGAAAAGCGCCGGCAACCATATCTGTTAAGTAATTAGGCGGTGGCCGACCCCTTCACTCTACAGTTATACACAATTTAGATGTTTTGTCGCAAAAGTCACTAATTTTCAAAATAAAACCACTTTATTTACTTATTGTTAATCCATTAAAACCTATTAAATTCATCGGAAATTATGAAAAGTGTTTATATGTTTCATAAGAAGTCAATTAATTCGTAAACCAAATGGATTTTATTAAAATTAAATTAAATATTTTGATAATTAAATAGTGATTTGAATCACGAGTTTTATTATGCAATCGATGTTTAATTATTGAAAATAACATTTGAATGTCAGCTGATTGTGACGGTTGTCATGACTATGCCTTTTATTTGAACCGCTCCTTTCAAATTGGATTAAATGATAATTATTTAAAAATTCTTTCAAAGTTTGCCAAAAGTTTGAGCAGTTCTCGTAAATGAGGGAAACAGCCATTCCTCAAATACATGTCAATAGCAATAACATAAATAAAATATTTCAAACTAATAATGATTTAATTAATTTTCAAAAAAAAATCATTTGATTAGACTTTATTGGGTTTGACTTTAATCAGGAAAGTTTTGATTTCCATTGGATTCAAAATAACTGTTAGGTTATTGACATTTAATTGATTTTTATCCACAAAAGGTCTTCTGTTTTCACCATTAGTTCGAAAATTGAGCCGATTTTTCAATCGACTTATGTCTTGATTTGCGCCTAAAGTCTGTTCCATCGCTTCTATGACTTCAAACTCTCGGAACATATTCTTGAGTTCAACTTTGACTGCTTTGGAAAGAGTTTGGGATTCATTTTTCTGGTAGAAGTGTTCCAAACGTAACAGAAAGTGACTGTCTTTCCACTGCTCTAAAGTCAATATATGGATATTTTTGGGCAATTGTTTAGTGAGTCCACTGAACTGAGTTCTGTGTTCTTTAATATAATTGTCTTCAGAACCATTATATTTATTGAATGTAATGAGAGGTTCCATAAATATTCTTTGAGACAAATTCCGGTGAAGTTCAGCCGAATCCTTAATATTTGAGACTAAGAGCCAAAACTTTCCTCTAATGACAAGACCTTTTCCATCAGAGCCTGGTTCATTTAGGGGTTCATTAACTCCAAATTTATCATCGAAAAGAGTTCTTCTGTGAACCATTAGTTCAAGAGATCCCTCTTTAATACTGGATCCGCCCTAAAATTATTTAAACAATAAATTAAATATCTTTTGAAATCCGAAATTTCAATTGATTTACTTGTGATCTATCGTTGAGAAGAGTGAACTGTAGGTCTTGTTTCTCGTCTCGAATGGCTATTCGACTATTGACGGGATAATAATTTCCAGAAATGGGTTCAGTGACCGTCAGATTCCAAGTCGGCCTCCAATTTCTGATTCTTTTCAATAGTTGTCTTCCATTCGCATCCGTATAAAAGACTCCATTAGTGGTCAGATTAGTCTCAAATCTGGAGATGATTTCTTTGCCAACTTTATCGGCGACAGGAATGGGTCCGACAACAAAATCAAATTCAATTTTATCATCATTTGTCATAACTCTTATCACTTGACTTATATATGGATTGATTTTTTGGTGAACTTCTGTTGCAACAGATGTTTCCACTAATTGGGATTCAATCGATGTCTCGTTGAAAGGATTGGGTGACTGATCCTCTGGTCTGAATACATAAGCACCCGATGCTCTTAAATCTGGGGAACTATTATTTCCAGTCTTTGATTTATAAAACATAAAATTCTGTTTGATTTCAATTACTTTTCCACTCTTTAACTGAATTGCGTTCAGATTTCCCTTTTTGTCGAACAAAACATTAAATTTCTTGGATTTGACCAAAAAATTTGCATTAATTTTCTTAAGAGTGGAGGTCTTTGTCGTTGATTTGACACTATTTTGCTTAAGTAAATAAGTTGAGAATCCAAGCGCTGGTATTTCTGCTTCAAAAACTAACTCATCCTTCGCTTTACTAATTCTTTCCTTAAGGTTTAAAACTGCGGTTGGAATGGGAACCACATCTGATTTAACTGGATTTCCTGTCGGGTCTAAAACTTCAATGGCTTTGTTAGTGACCGGTAGTCGCACCAAATATTTGACCGAATGTGCGGTCGGGTTATAAACATTGACAGCCAATGCGTCATCCGATTCAGTGACAGCACAGGCACTAATATTTAGGTTCTGACAAAATAATTGATCGCTTTTTTGTTTCGATTTTGAAATCAATTTACTTAAGGCCTGATTGACAACAGTTTTGCACTTTTCTATACTTTTCGCCACTTTTAGTACATAATTGTCTGCCACATGTTGTTTCTCAGTGCCGGCCACTGCATCATGGTGCTGCATTACTCCCATCCATTCCCTATTTTGAAATCAACTTACTAAACTTAAGCAATTAAAAAATTGTTTGATTATACCGGAGATAATTGATATCGACTTCATTTGTTCCGTTAGATTGACTCAAAACATCCAATTGTTTGCAAATCTGAAGGAAATTATTACCAAATTTATCAACTTTTTTGATTGCGGGTCTACTCGTGAAATAACCCGTCCAATAGCTGTGAGGGTCAAAAGCATAGGGGAAGAAGTCATCTGATTTTGTGGCAAAAGTATGGTTTGAATCCTTTAAACTTTTCAAATAACACGAAGGCGTCGAATAAAATATATTGACTTTTGATTGTTTTTTGTTCACGTATTTGATAAGTTTATCCAGGTTCTTGAACCAGGTGTTGGCATTAGGGTACTGGAAGTCTTCGCCCATCGGATACATTATATTATTTGTGGCGTAATTTAACGAATAGTTTTGAACGTATTTCACGAAATTATCGACAATTCTATCGACGTTATAGTCTTCAGACTCGGGATCATCAATAATGGGGTCGTTATCCGTATTATCCTTGCAGTCAATCAGATCCCAACAGAAACTAGTGACCAATCCTAACAATTAAAAAATTTAATGATCGAATTTTAATGATGAATTTAATGAGTGATGGCATACCATATCCCATATACATAGCACCGGTAAATATATCGGAAGACTTTCCTAGATCATCACTTCCTTTCCAAACCATTTCTAAATTTTTATTTTTACTTCGAAGTAGTCGGTCCTCATAGTCTAGTCTTGAGAAGAAAAGTCCGTCAAAGTTGAACTGAGCGAACAAACTGGCCTGTTCTCTGCTATGGCCGAATGGATCTATTTGCCATGCTATTTTCGGGATTCCACATTCTCCAAACAGATTTTTTAACTTTCTAAAGCCCCAGGTCATTTGATCTATGATAGAGCTATAGTGCGTACAGGCCTCGTCATTCATAGTCCAGCCCCCACTTATTAACTCGAGTTGACCTTTAAATTAATTAAATATTTAATGAATTTGTTTTTCATTTTTGAATTTTCAAACCATTATTAACAAGTTTTTTCACTTTATGTCTGATACTATCTTTTTGTTCTGACCACCACTTCCAGAAAAATGCTGTTTCCACATAAATAAAACGCCGGTTCGGGTTTTGCTCCAATGACTGCACGACAGAGTCCAGTATATATTGGACGGCCGCATTCTGTATGGACTGATTGGAGCCATAATAATACTGGTCTACAGTCTTAAGCCAACCCACATCATTGTGTGTGTGCGCCACTAAATGCACATTAAGTTTATTTGGATCAGGTTTGGGACAATTGGCATAATTGCACTTTAATTCCTGATTCTCTTCTTTAATCACATAATTATTAACCGAATAATTGAATAAAACGAATAAAATTATAATTTTATTCAACATTTTTTACCTCAAAATTAATTTTAATTAAGTATTTAATAATTAAATTATTTCTAATTATCTTAATTTTGAGGTATTGTTTAACGAATGAATTCCTCTGTTTCTCATTTAATTCAATGGATTTCTTTGAAAAGGCTTTTGAGATAAGATTCAAAGTTCAAGTGTTTTGATTCGCAAATTTTCAATTCGAGATAATTTTCTTTAATTAAATAAATGTTTTCATTATTTTTTATCAAAATTTATCTCAAATTTAAATGAGATTTAAGTATTGAAAGTCTCTCTTTTGAAAAGTTTAACTCTTTCTAACGGTTGGGGTTTGAGACTACATACCAGTCCTCGTTCGTATTCATTCCACTCTCTCTATGAGCTAATGTAACCGAAAGAGAAGAAAGGGTTAACTCTATCGCTACTCAACATTTTTGCTTAACTCTTTCGTTACTAAAATGTAGTTTTAGAGGACATTATAGTCGAGTGAATGTCACTAAATGTCAAATAGAGTTCAAACTCTATTCAAATTACATTCTAAACTCTTCCTCCATCCGTCCCCACTCTCCTCTCCCATTTAGTTACCAGAGGACAAGGTTATATACATTCAATGCTTTATGAGGTCATTGAAATGGCCTTCAAAAGGATGGCATCCTCGGGATGTACTCATTGACTGAGAGGTTATTATTCTATAAATGTCT
>JAQGCE010000944.1:0-10122 GCA_034699185.1 Eupelops torulosus | reverse complement strand
CGCCTCAAAAGATTTGGGATATACTTCAATATTCGACTCATTCAGACCCTCAAATAAAAGGGCAAATTGCAATAATTATCGGGAATTTCATTAATGAAGTTCTCAATGAATCAAAAAGTTTTAATGATTTTTTGCTCAGAAATTGTTCGCTTTCTTCATATCCGGGTATTTATTTCTATTTAAGTTACTTTAATCTCATTAATCGATATAACTTTTGAAGTGAATACTAATTCTAATCTTTGTTTAGAATTTCCAACTTTGGAGGAGTTGTTAACAAAATTATCGACACTTACATTCGATGAACACAACTCTTCGATGGCTATTAAGCACGGCTTAAGTGGATTAAAGATATGTCTCAGAAAATGTTTAGAAGCAAATGACAGCATAAATATGACTGCATTTGCATTAATCGATCAGTTAATTGGACTAAAAGCCAACCCCTATTGGCTCGTAAAGGTATTTACGCTCAGCTTTTAATGTGATTTTCCTTTAATTTATGCTTTAATTTAAGGCCGAACTTTTGGAACTGTTGACGGATATCGACTATAAAGCTCTTCATTACTTCGAAACATTGAGATCTCAGTTTAAAAATGGGATTCAAATAAAAAAGAGTAGTCTGCAAGAGCGAATTCTAAATGAAATTTTTTATCCTCTCATCGCTGATGACGATTATCGAGTGAGAGAAGCAGCTGCCAGTGCTCTCTCCAAGTAATTAATTTACCAAGTTCAAAATTTCATTGAAAATTAATTTTATTATTTGTTAATATAGTTTGATTCCAATGCTGTTCACTCCAGTAATTCATTCGGACAGCGATGCAATTACTGCCATTGCTTTCGAGCAGACCATCAGAAATATGGCCGAAAGAGATATTGGTTTAAAAGACTTCGATTCTTCAGTGCCTCCATTGAAAGCGTTCACAAATCCTATAAATTCTGATAACTTTATTCCAAATAATAATCATTTATTGGAAGCAAATCTTTCGAATATTGTCTTCGATTTGGTCAGTGGTTTACAATATAATTTGGATAACAGATATGCACTCATCGGTTATTGCAATGCGTTGACTGTCCTCTCTAACAAATATTCGACTGCGGAATACCCAAACTGCTGGGGCTGTTATTATTATGAGAGTTCAGTTTCTACTCAATTGTTAAATATTTGCATAACATTATTGACGACAAACTCTTTGATTTTGTTGGACTTAAGCGCTCATCAAATTGTATTAACTCTAACCGGAAATCTTTTAGAGGGGTTGGCCTATAACCTGATAAAAACCAATTTTAATACAAACACTTCCGCCACTCTTGAACTCGATTGGGGTTTAATAAGTCAATCCTGTCCGCAATTAGCTCAACAATTGGAAAGTGTTTTTAATCATTTGCTGCGAATAATGAATATCTACTCTTCTATTATTGACGAACCAATAATCCCCACAAACCTCATGAGTTCGATAACCAATTACAATAAAATGCCAGTCATTCAGTCCCTCTCCAATTCCCCTCTGAGTCCTATAAAGAAGAAGACAACTCCAAAAGTTTCTGATTTCAGTGACAAAACTGATAAGAAAAATGATTCCGAAAAGACAGACAAAGAAAAACTGACAAAATTCAGTTCAAACGGACTGTTACTCCGCTTCAGTGATTTGATTCGTTCCTCATATTTGAGTAATAAAAGTTCAATTGATTTGAAAGCCGACAAAATGTCAACTCTTTTGAATGCAACGCTCAATGTTTTGGGTCGTCTTCTGGAACTGCCAACAATTAGATTCATCAGCAAATATGTCGAAGAAATTCTTCATTATTTGAAGATTGTATTCAATTTAGAGCCGAGTCTTTCTGTTTGGAACGTTAGACAACTTCTTAAAACTATTTTCGGAACCAATTTCATCGTTTTGTTCACAAATGACAACAAAACTGATGACGAAGAAGTGCTCGAAGAAGAAGTGAATATAAATGAGAACTCGACTACAAATAGAGTTTCGCATCAATTGAGCGGAATATCTAATTATTTGGAAATGGGAGGACTTTACAATACATGTCTGTCTCATCCATATACAAAATTTACTCAATTTTATGCTTCAATGTCTTCACGTTTAAACTCTTCTTTCGCTTCAACTGAAGAATCAGAGCTTACATTTTCGAGTTGGCTCAGGAAGAAGATAGAAAAAAGGGTTTCACTCATTTTGGATAAAAACAATACGTCTTCTGGTCTTAACTCAAAGGCATCGCTCACTTCACATATCCGTCTCTTTGAACCGGTTGTCATAAAGGCGTTAAAACAATACACAATTACGAGTGACGTTCCCTTTCAGTGTGAAGTTCTCGACTTATTGTCACAATTGGTTCAATTGAGAGTCAATTATTGTTTACTCGATTCGGAACAGATATTCATTGGATTCGTGTTAAAGCAATTTGAGTTCATAGAAAGTGGACATTTCGATCGATACGACCAATTGATCGGACATTTGTTCTTCTTTCTAATACTTCTATCATATGAAAGATATCACTCGAAGACCATAATAGGTATTCCAAAAATCATACAACTTTGTGATGGAATCCTTGCCAGTGGACAGTATCCTCAAAAGTTTGCTTTGCCTTCTCTTCAGCCAATCGTAGAGGATCTGATCCTTTTGAGAAATGCGTCTAAAGTTGATTCGAGCAAAGAATTAGAAGCTCAGAGAGAAGTGATTGTCGCTAATTGTCTCAAATTAGTTCAATTTCCAAGAATTCTAAAAATTTTAGTCACTGTCACCAAACAGAGTAAGAAAGACGGAGAAGAAAAATGGAAAAAGATTTCTCGACAAATAACAGACACATTATTACCACAATTAGTTAAACAGATCATTCAAATCGATTCTTACGATGCACTCAATTCTTTGCATCAATTGTTCGAATCGGTGTCTCCGAGTGTTTTCAGACCCGTTGATATCTTATTGAAAGCTCTGTTCGCCGCCCCTCAGCCCGACATCACTGATAATTATTATTATTTCCATCGATGGACTTCTTTGATTTTGGTTATTCTTCGCCTTTTGATAGTTCAGGTCAAAGAAGAAGTAGTGTTGGCCCGACTCGAAGAAATTAAAAGTTCTATTGTCACTATTGGACCGTTTGGTCTTCCTGTTATTCCGACCTCTTCTTTCATGTCAACGAATGCCATTCCATTTCATATGTCTTCCATCTCTAACAGAAACGATTCTTTGACTCTTGAATCGGAAGAAATGTTTGCCGAATATTTGTTGCAAATAATCCAATTATGTTCTCAAGAGATAGTGATTCGCTCCAACTCTATATATGCAGACATCAGAAGTCATTCTGAGTTTCTGACCCAACAATTGGCAAACTATATGTTGATATTGACTCATATGTTTCAATCCGGTTCATTCAGACGTGTGGCCAAAGCGGCAATGAATTTGGTTAAGAAGAGTCAGTTTTGTGAAATCCCCGACGAATGTATGGTTGAAGAACCAAACAGTTATTTAAATGGCTTTTCACTCAATAAAACTAATTCTTCATTTTTGAGCATTCAGTGCAAATGTCCGACACTCGCACTTCAGTGGTTCAATCTTTTAATGCTTCTCAACTATGAAGACAATAACGAAGACGGACTCTGGAATCACTTGATAAGACCAGATCCAAGTTCTGTCATAAGTTCTGCAAATTCCAAAATTCAATCCGTAAGCAAAAGAAGAGGAAGTGTTAACAAAATGAAGACAACTCTCGCATTCTGTCCAAGTATTGAGATTATACGAAGAGGTTCTTTAATACTGTTCTGTGATTTTGTTTGTGAAAATATGAACGATGCGGAGCACATGACGTGGCTTATTGTCCAAAATATTAATGAAATAATAAAATTATGTCACGAACTGCCGGTCAGTGAATTCATAAGTTCTATTCATCGGAACTCTGCGTCGAGCGGTCTATTCATTCAAGCGATTAATGCCAGATGTGATGACAATCTGAAGACCGCCAGCTTTCTGAAGAGATTACTAAATTGTTTGGAAAGAGTACATCCCTCACAATCTGTTTCTCTCATCAATTTCTTGATTGAAAAAATTCTTTCCAATCCTTCCCTTCAATCGAATTATTTACTCATGAGTTCTGTTGAGAATCTGGTCATAAAACGACTCAAATCATTGAATTCTTCACACGATTCGTATTCACATCAGAGCACAAATCAATTTTCGGCACAAGATTTTGATAAATTGATTGTCTGTTTGAATCCCTTTCGATATTCAAAACTCATATCAATATTAGAGTCTTTTAGAAATGATTGCAACGAATCCAATGAATTACAGACTTCTCATCCATTGATTGACAGCACTTTAGATGCAGACATTCCAGTGATAAACAAAGAATGGTTTCTCACTATTCTCACAAAATACTGTCGAAAGCACTCGAGAAGCCATAAAGCGGCTCAACTGCTCAACAGACTGTCCTATGAAGATATTGTTTCAATATTTTCGACAAAAGAGTTTGCATTAGAAATATTGGGCGAATGTATTGAATTTGGTGAACACAGTCTCGTTGAAGAGGACAAGACTACCACCAAAATTATGTTCTCTGTTGTCATGAATCGGATCAATCTTCTAAAAGCATCTCTAAATGCAGTTCTACAACATATCAGTTATTTCATATCAATACTACCAGTCCCTCACTTTCCATTTTTGCCTCACTCTGAAATGAATACTCCAAAGGAGGCCCGACATCGCGACAAACTCATTGAGCTCTTCGGCCAAAGTAATCTCTGGAGTTATTTGTTCAGATTGTCGATTGGGTTCTTAGCTTTTCTGGACCACCACTCAGAGCGAAGTATTGCTTCGGATCTGTTGCCGAATATTCTTAGAGTTTCGGTCCTCTATTCGGAGTCCATTCAATATATGACAGAAGTCGTTGAAAACATGTCTTTTGTTCATCTGATCCTAAATCTAAAGATCATTAGGTCGGCTCTCAATTGTAATTCTATTTTCTCATATCTGTCGTTACCGGAAAACATAAGCTACCAGTGCTCTGTCATATCAGCCATTCATTCAGTGACGCAGCGCTGTAAGTGTTTCAATGTTTTATATCCGAATTTTATTTCTAATTATTCTTTTATAGTTTTCGGTGATTTACTCAAATTTAAAGAACCAGAAAAATTGGCCATGGCTGAAAGAGAAAACCCAGAATGGAAGCACCCACATAAGGCTTGCATACGTTTAGCACAATTAGTTTATTTCGTTGAAAGCAATCAAAATGATTTACCAAACATTCCGTCAGCTATTAGTCATCTGTTGAAGAAAGTGATTCTATTGACAGCACGTCTACCTCTGGTCAACACCTTCGTTATGGTTCCCCTTTCGGTCTGGACATTCAAAAATGACGGCGCATGGAATCCTAATTTTTCAGGCGAATTTGGAACAGTTGTGCCAACCATTCCTTCAGAATTTCTTCACTTTAAAGATATTTTGGATCAGTTTTGTTTTCGAGTAATGAGTTTGGGCTGGAATTGTAGGGTTCAGTTCGAAGAAATATGGATGTCATTACTGGGTGTGCTCGGAGTTAACAGTTCATATATTGAGTCCAATGAAGAGCTGTCGGAAAGGGTCAATATATGTATGATTACAACAAAAGCCATATCAGAATTACTTCTTTTGTCAACTCTTTCGCCACAACCGGGAAATCCCATAAGAAGCAAATTCATTAAACAAAAGACAGAGAAAATTCCGTCTTTCCTTCACTCTAACCATGGCGTCAAATTACAATTAGTTCGGGAACCACTACTCGCAGCCATTAATTCTTTGACATCAAATGATAATGAATTGGAACAAAATGTTTATGATTTCGGACAGATATCCGTTGAATTACTAAGACTTCCCATAAAGACTCAAAGCGCTAATGAATTGTCCCCTTTGTCTTCGACTTCTTCTTCTTCAGATTATAGTCCTTTAAGTCCATCAAATGGTGTGAATAATAGCAAAACTCTATCTTCTAATCAGGAGAGGGGTGACATCGATTTGAATTCTTGTTTACATTTTCTGCTCGATCTCTACGGACAGCTTCTGTCGGCCCAACAGTCAACTCAATTGCCTTTATTGACAGAAATTTGCAAATCAATTGTATTTTTATCCGATTTATTCACTGAAAGAATGCAATTCGAATGGCTTTTAGACACATTCCTGGAACTGCAAAGAATGGCTCAGATATCTGAAGATGAAATTATGTCTCAATACTTGATTGTTGGCATTTGTAAGTCCAGTGCAGTCTTAGGTCTTGAAACCGAACAAATTGTCGATAAAAGTAAAAAAAGCGTCGAAATGTGTCTAAAGAGTCATTATTTGCCGACAAGAATCTCTACCATTCATGGCCTCAAATATATTCTTGAGTTTAAAGGAGTGGGTGTTAATGGAAAAGAGATGGCATTCTTACCCATCGCTATCGACTATATCCTGAAACATCTGACGGACAATACTCTGTAAAGATTAATATTTTATTAATTTTATTCTGTAATTGAAAGACTAACCTTTGATTAAATATTTAGTCTGAGCTCTCATAATACAGAACATGTGGAACAGATGTGGAAACTGGCCTTTCATATAATTGAGTATTTTGTCGACGACTTTTCAGAGAGTGAATTCTCTCAAAAGATATTTCAAGTAATTAAGATTTTATAACATTTTAAACAATAATTTATGTCTTTTTATATTTGAAGCTCTCATTAAAAGTATTGACTGACAAGAGTTCAAAAGTGTATCAATTGGTGTCCAATAGTTTGGAACATTTGATTCTTTGTGAAAAGTTTTCGATAAAAGAATCAAATCTTATCGTTAAGTCAGCTTTGGATAGATTTAAGTCTTCCAACTGTCAATTGGACGCTCTGTTGGCCTTCAATTTGATTTTGTCGGCCACTTATTTCGGTGAAAGATATTAGAATCGATTATAGAGTAATTGAATCTATAATTTATTTTATCATTAGTCGGTTCTGTTGGACTCGATTTGGAAAAGAATATGGACGACAGCGAAGAGTTTTTGTTAGCGATGGAAAAATTATCTGTTATTTTCGAACGATTGAAAACTTGTCGTTCCTTCGAAGCACAAGAGATTTGCAAAGCATTGCCGCACTTCTTGTGCGTGTTTTTTCCCACTCAGGATATACTTAACAAATGCATCGGAGAATTCCTTTCCGGACAACAAATACATTCAAAACATTTGGCAAACATTTTATTTGTGGTATTCCTCCAAAGATATACAAAAATATTTCAATCGATTTATTGTTTAAATGGTTTTGATATAGATTTTCAATAGACTTCAGACGGAATCGCGTATAGATATAGTACACGATTGGGTCATTTTGTCGCTCTCTAGCTTCACTCAATTACATCCCCTTTCATTAGCTATTTGGTCGCTCACCTCTTTCCTGATCAGTGCTTCTCTCAACCAATGGATTCGTTGCTCGTATGACATAATTATTGATTTCAATTCAATTTAATGACTCTTTTCTTTAATTAGTTTTTCATATCATTTGACTCGTTTCGGACTTTTAGATGAATCCGATAAACAGCTGTTTTTTATTGTTTGTCATAACTTTTATAATGAAGTAAGAAATTCTCTCAGATATAGATCAGATTAAAGACATTTCAATTATCTTTTGATTTCTTTTAACAGTTGAAAACAGAGCAAAACAGGGAAGCGTTTCGATTGACATTTCAGAACGTGAGTGAACCCAATTCGCCATATTCTGAGGTTTTAAGATATTTACAAATGGCTAAGTCTTAAGACAATAGTGAGTTACCATTGGGTCACACATTCACTCGTTGTTGATATTTGTTTTATAAATGGTTTGAATAACTATACAATCGTTGCAAACATATTAAGAATTCATAGAATATATAATTTTTTACGTTCGCTGTCATCGATATTATTACTCAAATAATTAAGAAATGGATAGAAAAGTAATTAAACAGAAATAATTTGGAAATCAATTATCATTTAATGAAAACTTTGTATTCAAATAATTATAAGTTTTTTGATTTTATTTTTTTTGTGAATCCAATCAAATGTGATATCAGTTATAAATTCACTTAAAAATTATTTATAAATTTATTTCATTTGAGTTTTGTTTTGGTTTTTATTTATTATAAACAATAAGTTATTGAAATTAAAATAAAGTTGTTTAAGAATTTTTTTTTTATTTATTTGAAAAGAGCGCTGGTATGTGGGCGCACACCAATTGATATTACGATATTGCAGGTCATCAAGAGGTGAGTGCGACACAAGCTGTCTGTCGAGTCCTCCCCTAAATGCAGCCAATATTTTCAAATGAAATTTATATGAAATAAATCGAAGAATATTTTGATTAAACTTAAAGTCAACCAAAATATGAATGCATTTAAAAGTTTTTCGAGAAAATTGATTGCATTTTGAAATGCATTTATCAAAAATAATTACAATCAAAATACTTAAAGTGTAATAATCTGATTAAAAAACCAAATGATTAAATCCTTTCAAATATAATAATGGATATGAATTTGAAATAATTGATAATTCAATGAATCTTTTCAATAGAATGAGGAAATCAATGAATTATTGAACTTTTATTAACTTAAAGCACCGGTAAAAGTCAATGAATTGTGGTTTTGGTAGAGCCCCGGTCCTGGTCTTCATTGAGAATGTGTGCGAAGTGTTTTCCCCTATTGTTGTCCCCTTTAGGTAGTGTTGAGCCAATTGTATGCGAATGAGTGTTGTATTGGTCTCTCTTTTGCTTATCCATTGAATACAGCATTTGATCGTATTTTCAGTACTGAATCGTCTGAGGGTTTGATATTTTCTTGCAATTGATTTGTGCACACATTTAATGCCATAAACAGAGAATAATTGTTCACTTTTAGGACCTCATCTCTTATTCATTGATTACAATTGATTTCTATTTCAAGTATTTCTTAATAATTGAGTTTTTTAGTGAATTTTGTGACAAAAGTGTCTATTAATTGAGTGAAGAAAACGACAAAAATTGTAAACAAAATTAGATTTTAATAAATAAAATGAATGAAATGTTTGACAAGTGATTCACTAATGAATTGTCGGCTCATCTATTACTTGGGGTCCGGTTCTGGTGTTTGTTGACCAGCAGTCGGCTCTTCTCTGTAATCGCCAAACGACCAGATATTGGGAGTAGAGATCCGGTTAATGGAATTAATGGAATTGGAAAACATTGTCGCAAACACTGTATATCTTAAGGCCAGAGAAGGTATGTCTCAACCAATGAGCCAAACATTCATGTCTTGTGTTTGTCGTCTCATATGTCATCCCAACGAATATATGTTATCATTGATAATTGAGTGTCAAATTGATGATTATTGTATTTATTGTCTTCAGCCGATGAAACCACAATTATTTTCACTTTATTTAAGACTTATTTAACACTAAATTAAATTGTTTGGAACCGATTCACAAACAATATTATTTGTCCTCTATTTTCAAAATAATTAATGTCTTTGTTGAGTGTCTCTGTTTATACAATTGATGTCTTTTAGTGTCACAATATTGACCATAACTTCTGTTTTTTTATTTCTTTCAAATAAGCATTTATTTAATTTTTGATATGTTTTTAGTTATCGATTCATATAATCATAACTAAACTCAAATCCAACATAAGAGCAAAAAACGCCTCAATTTATTCAATTGATAATAATTAGGGAATAAGTGTTGGAAGTGATTGATGTCAACATTAAAATGTATTTGATTTGAGTGACCATTAAATGCAATACATTTGCGATTATCTCATATATTGTCTTTCATATCGATATCCATTTGATGTCCACTTCTCTTGAATTCTAAGTTGTTTTTAAATATGTTTTTTGGCAATAATGCGATTCAACCACATATTTGTGGCAAATTTGATCCCAATTTTTCTTCTGTGGGATATTTTAACATAATTTTGGTTTTGATTTGTTTTTATCCAATTTTCAGTTGTAATACATATTCTTTTCTTCATTTAATATCTCTTCTATGGATTGCATCCATCCATTGATTTCTTGGTCTCTTCTCTTCACTCAATCCACTGTTGAATAAATAAATGATTTTATTTGTCTTATAAATTATTCGCGTCTAAGCTCTCCCTATTCTCCTGTCTGTGCCAATCTTCCT
>JAQGCE010000943.1:0-10123 GCA_034699185.1 Eupelops torulosus | reverse complement strand
TAAAAGACGTTTAGTTTAATTAATTATTTATTAAATAGCATTTAATCTGATTTACTTTGGGTTTAATTGAGACATCTATGGCATTGTCACCGCCGAGAACAAGGAGAAGATGTCGGCGCAAAGCCGAAGACTCGCTATCGACGACAGAAACGTCTAATCAAAGTTTACAATCGGTCTCTAATTTTAAGAAATATAGCGATAGTTTGTTCTCATATTTGGACAATGAATTGACTCAAGAGTTGGAAACAAAATTTGACAAATTGTTTAAATTACGAAAAGAGAACTCAATTATGGAAAACAAACTCAAAGAATGTGTGACCACTAAACTCAATACTATCACTGAAGAAGTTGGTATCAAATCGGGTGATGTCGAGGAATGTCTGACCAAAGTAGAGGTGAAGAAGAATCAGAAAAAGTCTGAAATCCAAACAATTAAACAAAACCTAAAACAGAGAAAGAGTGAGAAAACCAAACTCGAGAAGAAATACAAGACTTTAAGCAAACAATTGTCTCAATTAAATACAAAGAAAGAAGAGATTGAAAACATTGACACAAATGAGGCCAAACTGTTGTCCAATATTATGAACTGCAAGTATACCATATCTTCTAATCAGAAAGTGGTTTCATTGACTTTCAATGACACTAAACGCAAACAAAGACTGGTTGCCATCGATGGCGAAGACATTCACAACCAGTTTTGGTCTTATATTAACAAAAAGAATAAAATTTAATCCAATTGTCTTTTAAATAATTGTAATATATTCCATGTTTTGTCCATGCTTACATTTACAAATTTTCAAAAATATATTGCAAGAATACATTAGTCTTCAATTATCCAATAATTATATTCAAAAGTTTATAATTGATTAATAAAAGAATTAGAATTTGCATCCGAATCATTCAAAACTTTTTTTAAAAATCTTTTGAAACGATAATAATATTAATTGAAATAACAAACAATTTTTGCGTTTAGAGAATAATTGCATAAAAAATACTAAACAAAGTGAACCACAAATTCATAAATATTTCATTTAAGTGAAGAACTTTTGTTTAAACAAATCTTTACTTAATTTTAAATTAAATTAAATTATATCTAATTCTTTGAAAAAAGTTTGAAACAATTTAATAAATTAATTGCAATTTTGATTCTTTTTTTTTGAAAGTGTTAAATAAGTTTTTGGAATAATTGCAACGATTTTGTGAAAAATTAAGTGTTTTTGAAACTATTTCGTTGTTCACTACTATTAGCCGCACTTAAGGGTCGGTTGCGTCGCTGAGGACTCTGCTGTCCGTCCGTATAATTTATGGAATTGTTAGCACTCGATGTTATCGAAATGGAATCGACTCCTGTAGAGAGACCAGACATAGGGCGAGAACTGTCCAACTCTTTTGGCGAATATATTTTTGAGGAGAAGTCTTCAAAAGTTGTCTCTTCTTTACAATTAGTGACAATAGTCTCTAAGGAACGCCAGCGCTCTTCGAAAAAAGTTTTATAATAAGGGATATGCATTCGTTTAGCACGACTGGCATTAATAGCAGTGGCCCTCACTAGTGGGGACAGTAAATCCTTATGAACGACCGCACCATTAAATAGCGGTCCAAAGTATGGAACCTCAGGTTTTCGGGTTATTTGAATGTAATACAGGTTCTGATAAGTGACTAACGGATAGATTACTATAAGTGCGTCACAAAATTCTGTTGCAATTATTCCTCGTCTGTAATCCCTGTGATGTTCTGACCAAACGATATGAATCTCATCGTTGCCTAAATGTCTCATCTTTTTAGTCATCATCTGTTCGTCTTCTGGATTAGATATTCGAGTCGACACATGAAATATGACTTCCATCATAGAGTTGGCATAATAGGGCGCAGAACGACCTGTGCTCTTATTTTGTTGAAGGCCTCCTTTGAATCCAAGATGTGTCTCGAGGTTGACTTCCCATCCGAGTCCAGAAACAAATTCTTCAAATGCTTTACTGCCACAAGAATTAGATAAAATAGAGTCTTTATCTTCCTGTCCTTTGGCCACATATATGACAGCAATCTTATGTGTCTCCCGACAGCTCTGTTTATCTAAATTGCGGATCTGAAGCACAAAATTCTGGTTTTTGGCCAATAAATCGATTCGATTTCGTTTTTCCCAAAACAAAAACCCCATTTGATCGATGAGTTGTCTGCAGTGTTGGAACGCAGTCTCAACCCGGGTCTCAACCCTTGACATCGGTGAGAGCGGAGATGTCTGTGACTCGACTTCTATTTTAGGCGACAACTTCTGATTAGAGGTCTCTTCAAGATATCTGCTTTCCTGGAAGTGTTGATTCGCCAATAATGCCATCATATCTGATGCCTCCGGAAGTAAATTAAAAGAGTTTGCGTTATTGTCCCGAATATTAACACATTCAGGACTGGTGTTCGACAAGTGCTGAATCAGACCTTCCAAGTGATCGCTTTTAGTGGTCATTGTCTGAGAACTTTCTTCGTATTCATACATATCTCTGTTTTGATGTCTTTTCTCTGATTCAAAATTCATTGAAATTGTTTTTAAAGAATTAAAATTAGTTTTGATGTTTGAATGTATTTGATTGCAATCCCAGGAAAACTTTCCCAAAAGGTTCCTAACGATTGTCCGAACGGGTGTTTTGCATAGTGTTAGGGATGAGTCGTTCTCTTTCCCTGTGCTTTCTTCAGGCAATTCAATGAATGATATAATACTAGAATTATTAATGAGAAAAAAGAGAACGTTTGGTGCGTTTAAGACTTCGGGATCAAAGGTCTCGCTATTGGAAAGCCTCAAATTGTCATCATTCTCATTGATTAAACAACTAAGTCTAGCGGCCCCTAAACCCTGTTGTGGAAAATGTCCCAAAAAGTTAATAAAATGACCAATTAATAAGTTAGCCGCCAAACGAAGAGTGTTTGCATCCGAGTCTTCTTTTTGTTCAGAAACCACATTAATTTGATTTTTATTTTCGTCGTTTGTATTATTGGTCCGTTTTCTCGGAGAATTAGTGGGAGTTACACCCGATTCGGGAGAGGTATCTGAATTGATTGTGTAATCTATGTCCTGTTCGGTAGGAGTGGAAGGCGTAGAGATTTTATGATTTTTGGCGTCAGAATTGGCTATCGTTGAGAAACAGCGCAAAACTAAACTCATTAATGATTCGGAACTGTTTTCAGTGGTTGGAGTTCGCTCTAAGAATATCTTGGGAACGACCATAAACCAATCGGCCAAACAAAACATTATTGTCAAAAGAATCTGTCGTTCAATATATTAAAAGTTAATTATTTCTGAAAATAATTATTCGGAAGAAAATTACATTTTTATACTCTTTGAAAAGATTCGAGTTTTGAACCAAAGATATGTGACTCATCAGTGTTGAAGACAACCCTTCGATTATCTTTTTGGGTATTTCTGGGTGATTGTCCAAAAGATATAAAGCGTGGTCGGTTTGAAGCCGCAACATATCACAGGCCACTCGGGATAAGACGCGATTATTGAACTAAAAACAAATTATAATTAATTTTCTATTGAAACTAATTATACTATTCTATGAATACGTAAAACAAAACAAAACAAAAAAAATTGACGAAAAACAAAGAATAATACCTTCGAAGGGTTAGAGTTATCGGTATTAGTATTTAGTTTTGGAATTTTGAGAGAAACCTGATTTAAATCATATAATAAATTGAAAGTAAATGCATGCGATTTAAGATAAAAAAGAGAAGTGAACAGTCATACACGAGTGCCGGCGATTAACACATTTGTGATATCTCGAAGTCGCGGATGATTTGTGCGGTTACAGAGCTCTTGATAGAGGAATAATCCCAAACTGCTTAGTGCTATGGAGCGGCCTAAACCTGTCTGTTCTTTTTTGCTCGAATTCAAAATAATATCCAAAATATTGTCCTAAAATTTATCGAATCAATAACTGAATTTAAGGCTTTCCTATAAATACCTTTGCATCCTTGTATATCATAGTACTGAGTTGAGTACTCCTGGGATGCAATACCAAGACATTAGCAAAAACTGTGCTGTAACCTATTAAAGATCCCAACAAATGAAGTGCTTCCACTCGTGGCAACTAAAGTAACACAAAACAGTATTTTATTAATTGAAATGAAGTCAAATAAAATGAAATACTTTTGTTTCGGGAGAAGAGACGATAGAATTGGCGGCATTTATAAAATCGAAGAGAAGACACGAAGAACCGGGTAATCCCATTGAGAAAAATTTAGGCCCACAGTATTTCACTAAAGTACTCGTTATGTCCTATTCCAAGATAACAATTGTTATTCACATTAATTATTGAGACAATAATTAAGGAAATACCGGGTCGTAAGCAACTAATCCTTGTCTTAAAGTCAAGTAGAAGAGAGACAACAGTTCTTTTGAGGGCTCGTTTTCGCTTCGTCTGACAATTGTAATGCATAATAACTTAAAAGCTAATAGTTTTCCGGCTTTAAACTCATTGGGAAGTTGTGTCGCTTTGAACAGCCATGAAGTGAAATAATGAAGGGGAGGCTCTAATGAGGGATCGCCTATTACTTGATTGTCGATAGTAACGCCTAAATTCTCTTTTATTTTAATCAGATCTTCGATTATTTTAACCAAACACTCCAAAGCCTGTGCGTGAATATTAGGGTTTGACAGTTTGTTGACATCCCCTAAAATACCTAGCATACGGCGCCATAATACGAAAGCACTTTCAGCTGACCAACCTCTGTATGTACCACCAATGAGCACACTTTTGGCCGAATCAGTGCCACTGCTATGACCGGCCAGACCTGTCTCTAAATTCATGGGCGAGTCCTTCAAACTATTGTTTTCAATAACATTGGAATGTGTGGGGGAAGGACTCCGACTCACAGATGACTCCGACCAAAGGGGAGATTCATTGCGGTTATCGAAATATTCGAGAGAACGGCATTTGTGGTGTAAATCATATCTGTTCTCTCTTTTAGAACCGTTAGAATGGATTCGTTGGTATTGTTTTCGATTTTGATATTTAAGTGACTTTTCTTCCAACAAATGGCTATCACTTCGACTTCGGGTCACAGTTTGGTGACTGATTTGAGGCGAAACTGATTTGTTAGTCAATGTCGGCGATTCACCACTACTGGAACGAACTCGTTTTGAAGGCTTTATTTCACTGCTGTCTGAAACGGTCTTTCCTTCAGTGTTGGTTCGATTTGAGTCGCTTTTTATTTCATGGCTCATAACTCTTCCGCGAAATCTTCTTTTGTTTTTATCCGATTGTCTTTCGAGCGGCAAATCGTGTAAATTAATGTTAAATACATATCGAGACATAACTCGAGTCAATGTATCCATTGTTTTACTCCATTCTTTGATGAGTTCCTCCCAATTAGTCAGAGAAGAAACCAAATCATTGAACTTTTCCCACAAATGATTTGAAACATAAACGTTTAGATTTGCTTTAATCCACGTAACTATTAATGTCTGTTAAAAGAAACTCAAATTTATTCAATGCTTCGGCCAATCAATTAATAGATCTCTAATAACCAATTGGGCTAACATTGGCTTAATATTTGGTGATTAATCTAAACATTGAAAAGGAATTCTATTTTCAATGGCTTTTAAGTCAATTTCACCAATCAATTGGATTAAGATATTATAGAAGTACCTGAAAGAATGCGGGGGCGAGACGTCCGCCTAATGTGTCATCTTTTCTAATGGGAACTTTTGGTGTCAATACCAATGAAGTTATTTGAAGCAAAACTTCAATCAATTGTTCCCTTAAATGAATCGTTTATTGATTTCGATAATTATAATTAGATAGAAATTATACCATGCTAATTTGTCCATCTCAATCTTCATAACCATATACCTATAAATGTTAAGGACTCGTTTGCAAAGGTCCACCTGTTCCTCCAGCATCAGTGGCTTATCGTTTGATACTTCCAGAAGAAACACATTGGCAGCTATCGAAACAAAGACTCTCAAAAGACAAGACATTCCAGCCCTGACTTCCTCATTACAATTAGCTCTATTAGGAAGGGGTTCTTCAATGAAGATTGGCATATGAGTAGCCGTCCCATAAATCCAATGTCTATAAACTGTAATAACTTTGCGGACAGTCATTGCGTGAGAAAATGGCAAAAGAAAGGCTTCTCTGAACAAAGAATGGATTAGATTTACGTTAACACGATTTGAATTGAAGACACAAATGATTATATTGTATTCAATAGCTGTGGGTTCGCGCCATTCCAATTGACTTTCTTGGACTGTCATCACATTTTGAAGGGAATGAAAGAGTTTATGGTAGTGGTGCTGCTCTTCAATACTTTCATTGCGATCCATCGCTTCATTTGTGTCTGACTTTAGGTACTTTGAGAGCCAACGCAATACAACTGACTGCGAGTGCAAAAGTGTGTCCCGATTTGGGAACCGATTGCTGTCGAAGTAGTGGTTGTCGTCAATACTTTTTCTTAATACTGGCAGTTCTGATGACGGGTTATATAAAGAGACTTCTGACAACTTCGGGAAAATATGTAATAAATATATTTTGCGGAACTGTTTCCATAAGAAGTCAAAAGATCGCAATTGTTTCGACTCTTTGTGTTCTTTCCAATGAATTTTCGAAGACTGGGTTATCATATAATCCATAAGATATTGGAGATAATAGCAGGTGATATCTCGAGGCAGTGCTTCCGGATGGAAAGCCGGTACAAATGGCTCCACTGGACACGACTGAACAGATGATGAACTTATGGTAATAAGATTAGGCACTTCTGCGGTAAGCGATGTAATTGGATTGCCGTTCGAGTCATGAGTCGACATATTATTGAAGTCATGACTTGAATTCGGAGAATGCGATGATAGGAAAGGGTTCTGAAGACTTGGAATCACTCCTGGAACTAAAGAGGCGTAGATGTGCTCGATTTCCGGTGAATTTGTCATCTCTTCTCCTAATATCTGAAACCATATTAAGAAAAGTCTCATCCCTTCCTGTCTTATCTAAAAATAATAATTATTATTAATATATTGTCACAAAATGATGGCTCAAAACTTACTCGGGTTATATTCATGTGATGAAGGAATTTGCGAAATATTAGTAAAAGACTCTGAAATTGCCATTTCTTTTGCAATAATTCGGGCAAAAATGTCAACAATTTCTAAGAATTCAAACATTATTTTAATTTAACTTCAATTAAAACTTCGGTCATATTTAAGAAATACTTCGAATATAAAGAGAACGGAATCCAACTCTTCTTTGTTTGCCTTATGATCTAATAGTTAGACCATTCAATTAAAATAAATGACAATCAAATAAATCAATTGATTACTCACTTCTTTGTTTATAAACTGATTCCAAAGTAAGAAATGAGTCGAAGAATATGTGATAAATATGTGTGAAATGATTTTCAAACAAATCCTTTATTTCTTTCAAATCAATTGAATCTAATAATCAAATTAATTAATTAAATGATTTAATTTGTACTCCAATACAGACCTAAAACAAGTCTCAGATGTCTTAAGCGACTCAATGAGTCTCTTTTGATATCAAGAAATTTTTGAAATGATTTCTTGAAATCTAATTGTTGTTTTTTACCAAACATCTTATAAATTAGTAATACTTTGATTAAATTATATTAAAATTTAATAAATAAGTAGTGATTAAACATTTATTTAATTAAATAAACAATAATTAAATTTACAAACAAATGACACCCACTTTGAGTCAAAACGTAAACAACAATTGCATTGAATGAGTGAACAACACATCAGAGTCTCTGATATTTTTCTCATATGTAATACTCGATGTGACGTAAGGAACAGAGTTTTATAAGTTTGGTCTTTTACTCTAAAACTTGATTTACCGGTAATTTTATCTGATGGACATTATTTCTCTATTAAATATTTTCATAGGACTTATGATCTAATATTACATTTATATAACTTTTGAAATTTGTAGCGATACAACTGTGCCCCTAAATTACTTATAAATGTTGATTTGATCAAGTTTATTTAACTTGGTTATCTTGAAATTGAATCAAAGAGCACTGAACTTCTGTCAAAACTTACTGCTTGTGATGGGAACATAAGTTATGAATAACTAATCGGATAATTAATTTATAATTAATTTCTTTTCAAATAAAATGTGAATTCTGTAAAAATTGAAAGAAAAGTCTATTCTCTAAATTTTAATTTAAATGACATTGGTTATTGCAATTGTAAATTAAATTGAAGGCAAAACATGTCCCTATTTATCGGTTGTTAAGTTGGATCACTCTATTCTTGAATTTTATCATTCCTTATATCACAGTACTCTTCAATTAAACTTTTCATAAATTTTTGTTTAATTATAAAACATTTGAAAAAAAGGTGAAATAATTTCGTTATTTTTATATCATTTTGAATTTGTAAAAAAAAACAAAATATTTCTTTTAAGTTTTTATAATTAACTGCATTTTAATTATAAATTCACTGCAATTAATAATTAATTTAATTAATTATTTTTCAAATTATTCCTAAAATAGTTTTTTCGTTCAAAACATTTTTATTGTTCAATTGAATCAAAGAACTTTTGAAATCTAAAAATTTATGAGAAATGAGTCAAATAATTGGTGAAAATCGATTAAATGTAATGAAATCCTTTTTACCCCAGATAAAAAAGTTTTATTAAAATTATCACACAATAGTATTAAGCATAATAAGTGTAAGCCTAGTGTATAAGGGCATAATTGTTAGAATGAACCCTCTTCTTTTGGATCTAATTGGGTGTTAACTTTTTAATAATAATTATTGCTTGATGAATTGCCATTCTTTCATATTATTAAAATTATTAATATTTTGTAACAAAAGAGTTAACTTAAATTGAATTTTTAGTCAACTTTTGTATTCATGTCTTCGAGTTTGCAATCAAACGCTATTTTTGAGATCCAATTCAATGTCACAAAATCAGAACATTATATCCATTAAGTGGTCTTCAACTTTCTCCAAGAGCTTCGACACTTCGTATCTGTTTACAGATATGTTGGAACATTTCAAGTCATCAGTGGTTTTTACAACCAGTCTTTCGCTATACAAGTACTGAATCAATGTCTTGAAGGCTTCGAATGTCGTATCTTTTATTACCACTTCTTTGTCATTCAATTCTTTGAAGTCACCCAAAAACATAGCTCTGAATATACTTTACTCTTAATGCTGAGCAACAGCTTAAGAGCCGGTAGTCGCTGTTCTTCGATAGACATTTACATTACAAATGTAACCTTGACAATAGTTTTAATATATGGTCGTATATGCAACTCTATGGCAAAATTGTCAAAGTTATAGTAAATGGTCTAAAAACGACATCACTTAATATTTCTCAATATTTCATTAATAAAAAAGTCCATTTCTGAATAGTTGGAGATATTCTTCGTTCCTATTCTTAGGTTTAAAATTTTGTAAATAAAATGAGTATAAAATATAATTTCAGTTCAATTCTTAGTTTCCAAAATTAATTCAAATTAATTGATAATTAATTAATTATTAATACAATTAAATGAGAGGTTAAATTAAAGCAATGCATAAAATGAAATGAAAAACAACTGAATTTATTTAAAACATCAGAGTTTAAACTTTTATTGTTTTCAAATCTGAAATAAACACAATGTGACTCTATTTGCTTAAATTGTCCTACTTACTTGTTAGTTTATCTGCTCCCTCCTAATATTAAATAGTTTTTAGATAAAACTCAAATATTTTGAGAAAATCATTCATTAAAATATTGTTTATTTATAACATCCTTTAAAACTCAGTTAAAACGATTGTTTTTATATTTTCTTTCCCATAGACCTAAATTAAATGCAATGTCTAAAAATTGTTATGAATTCCTATTAATAGGCTATTATATTACCCTATGATTACTCATTAATTTGCTATCAATTTCCTCTCTATTCATAGATATAAAGGCTTACATTTCAGTTAAATTGTCTCTCTTTTGACACCCAAACAGTTTTAATGAAATTTGTGATCAAATGAAATAGTTTTTTTAAACACCTGAGTTTTGATTAATAAAATGTTATTCTGAACATTTTTGCAGTACACTAATTTCGTATTAATTATCATTTATCTCAATAATTAAATCATATGATTGTTGAGATCTCAAAAACATTTTCA
>JAQGCE010000942.1:0-10140 GCA_034699185.1 Eupelops torulosus | reverse complement strand
AAATTTGCCGCCGCGCTTCGCGCGGCAGCAAAATTTTTGATGGGGGGGGGGCCTACCGGCTTTCAATTTTAGGGGGGATTTTGTCCAAATTTTCGACTTTAGGGGGGGATATTTTGATTATCCCCCCTTGTGCACCTCTGATTAAAATTTATTTATTATAACTTACATTTTGCATGGTATAAACTTGGTCCAGATTTTATTTTGCACCCCGTTACTATACTTGATTTAAATGGCCAGAATATTCTCTGCTCATGACAAACATGATATGGTAGTGCACTCACACATCAAACGTAATTCTTATCTAATCATTGGTCAACTTTTTGAAACATTTGACAAAAAAATAACAAAAGTTTAAATTTGAGACCAATTTTTGGAGAGACGTCTCTTCAATCAAATGAGTCATTCATTTGGACTCACTTTGCGTTGGCTTTAAATTTATGAATGAATTTGTTTTTTGGTATATTCTATAGTAATAAAAATGGCGGAACAAAAAACGTGTGAAAATATTAAAGTGTTTTTTGACATCACTATCGCCGACGAATACGGTATTAATTGACCACTTATTCAATTTATTTATAGATTAATTGGTAGAAGAATCGTTTGTCTGTAATATTTGGTTATTGTCTTTAGTTTTAAATTATGTGAAAAGTTTGTTGTCTTTAATTTTAATTTTGTCTCATTTTCTTGGATTTTCTTAAAACAAACGATTGTTTTGTCAAATAGTTGGCCGAATAGTCATTGAACTGTTCAATAATGTGGCGCCGAAGACATGTGAAAATTTTCGGGCCTTATGTACGGGAGAAATGGGTAACGGCTCTAAAGGAAAACCTCTTCATTACAAGGGATGCATTTTCCACAGAAGTATTGATATTTAAATCCTCTTTTGAACGACAATTAGTTTAATTATGATATCTTTGATTTTAGTAATTCGTCAATTTATGGCACAATCGGGAGATTTCACTCATTTTAATGGCAGCGGAGGTCAGAGTATTTATGGCGATAAGTTCGAAGACGAGACCTTTGAGCTTAAGGTCAGTCCTTATAATTAATGCAATTTTATGTCTACTAAACATTTAATTAATTGAAAGCACGATAAACCTGGTCTATTGAGTATGGCCAACTCTGGTCCCAACACAAACGGTTCCCAATTCTTCATCACAACAGCCCCAACCCCTCACTTGGATGATAAACATGTGGTCTTCGGTCAAGTGATCCGAGGAATGAATGTCGTCCAACTCTTGGAGAACGTACGCACCGGTCCTAATGATGTACCCATTGATGTAAATTAATTTCAATTAAAGATTAGTTGAAATTTAATGTTAATTATGATAAATGTGAGCAGAAATGTGTGATATCAGAATGCGGTCAATTCAAAGCTGGGGAACCACTCGTTGTTTGCGAAAATGACGGCACCGAAGATGTATTTCCACCCTTTCCTGAAGACACGGATTTAGATTTCAACCAGGTTTACAATCATTTATTGAATTTTTGTCAACATTTATGTCAAACATATGTCCGACCAATAGATCGACGATATTCTGAAAATCGGCGAAAAAATCAAAAGTTCGGGAAATGTTTACTTCAAAAAAGAGGACTTCATTAACGCCAACAGAAAATATAAGAAAGCGTTGCGTTATTTGAATAAATTGCACGACAATGACCTCAACGATGAAACAGAGAAAAGAGTCCTCTCTCAAGAACTTCCCTGTCTTCTTAACAGGTATGACATGGGTTTCAATGAACTGTCTTTTAATTATTTTGTTTAATGTTAGCGCTGCCTGTCTTTTGCGACTTAAGAGATATGATTCAGCCCTCGAAGTATTAGATGAATCGCTTGATATCGCACCCGACAACGCCAAAGCACTTTACAGGAGAGGACAGGCCTATCACGGAAAAAGGGAATATGAGAAGAGTCTGTCAGACCTACAAAAAGCGCAACATCTGGCGCCGAATGACAAAGCGATTGCTTCAGAGTTGGCTGCAGTCAAGGGTGAGATTCAAGCCTACAAAGCAAAGGAGCGGAAGGCCTACTCGAAGATGTTCTCTTGAATCAGATGAGTAAACAATTGCCAGAATTACAGTGTATTATATCCGAGAAGTGCAACACTTTCTGTAAATAAAGGCAACAAATCGTTTGAATCCAAAGTCAAGTAAAACCGATTTTATGTGTCATTAAAATTCTGAGTCATTTCTTGATCTGATTTGACGTCCATTTGGATTGACTTATGAAAAGAGTGGTTGTCTCTGATGTAAATCCATTTGTTTTTCACAATTTCCTTGACTTTTAGAGGAAATGTTGTTCCGGTTATGAGATATTTGTTTTATATATTCTGTAGTTTTCGTTAATAATTGAAATAATATTTTAATTCATTCATTGAATTCCTCTAAACATCCAAATAATTGTAAATTAACTTAAATTTTATCCAAAAATTAAATATATTTTAACGAAAATTGTCATTAATTTTAGTCAAAAACTATTAAAATAATGAAATGTTTAACTAATTTTGTGTTTTCTTTCATTTTAATCAATTTATTAGTGATTTTATTAATTAGTTTTATTGAATCAAAAAAAGTATTAAATCGACGAAAAAGATTAGACGAAACACCAGAACAAGGATTCCTTAGCACAGAAGACATGAGTCCAGGTATTGTCTCTTTTCTAATATTCTATATTTATAACTATCAACTTTTCTTTAAAATCAAATTGTGAATTAACCTCATCTATTTGCTATTTAAATTTATCATGGTGAATAATGAGAAATATAATTTGGAATTAAATAGTTTCAAAATAAACAAAATCTCCAACAAAAGTGATTACAATTATTAAACATTTGCCTCCCCCTCCCCCACACCTCAACTTGGTCATTAAAGTTTTAATTTGCAAATATAACAACCTGTTCGATATTCACAATTAAAATGTGTGTAACCAAGGATATATTTGCACTCTTTTATGTAATTTTCTGTAAAACAATTCTTTGACTTAAATGTAAATGACTTTTATCTCTCGTTTGTTATGACTAAATTCAAAAATAAATTGTACATGTACATGTGTATGTATAATGCAAATTGTCAATAGTTTAAAACTTTCCTTCCTTAAAATAACCTTTAAAAAAAAGTTCATTGAACAATATTCATTTAAATTTACAATATATAGAAGAGATTGTATGTTCGAGATCGTTTAAAAAGGATGCAAATAAATTGCACACTTCATCCTTATGCCGATCACCAAAAAAACTGTTGGTTCCCTTAAAGATGCCCTCAAATTACTATATGCAGGGTTTATATCATCGGCCAAACAGCTATGAAGTGGAAAGATGTGACGGTGTCTGTCATCACGCGAACCATAAATGTCTTCCCACTGAAGTAGAAATAATTAAAGTTCCCGTCACTTCTGATTATGTGAGACAAACACTTAAATCATTCAATCTTTTGATTATATTCTTTAAATAGATTTTTGCTCGATTACCCAACAGTCGGGTCAGCAGACAATTATCGGAGAAATGTATGCATGTTAAGATTGAAAAGCATATAAGCTGTCAATGTCAGTGCGCTATGAGTGAACGCAACTGTAATGAAAAACAGGCCTTCTCTAACGATCGGTGTGCCTGTGAGTGCACCGACACATCTAAAGCTAAATTATGCGCTGAAATGAACCGGATGTGGTCCAACGAAAAGTGCGACTGTGTTTGCCCCCCAACTATATCCAGGCAATGTTCATCCGGTGCTATGTTTGATGAGGAAAACTGCAGGTAAGAGTTGATAAGCCGTCGCTTACTAATCAGTAGCTTAAAAGGAACTCTTATTTTATTCACAGATGCGTTCAAATAAACGGATGATTAAAAAAAATTCACTTTTATTTCATTTGAATGATTCATAAAAACATTTGTTAATTAATATCAATGTTTATAAAACTCTAATCTATAAAAAAATTAATAATAACTTCAAAATAATTAAAGCACTGAATATAAAAGAATTCATCAAAAAATTAAAGGCATTTGAAATGATTTCGAAAAAAATACTCTTAAAATCAATGGCAATGCATATGAAAAATGGCATTAATTTAAAATAATGAGCACTTATGTTATGAATTGTCGTTATTGAGTGAGGATTACGCGAATGACACCCATATTAACCATTTCATACCTGTTTAAAAATCAAATATCGAGTAAATTTAACTGAATTAGTGAGAGTATGGGTCTTACTGTATAGCCTTTTGCTTGAGATAGAGAATAACAGTGGGTTTGATTGTACCCTGAACACCTTTCGTGGCCCCATAGCCTGTAATTATATTGATAACAAGTTTTCGTTTTCCGGGTGTTTTCCGCAATTCTTCTGACTTTCGTCTCAAATATTCTGATAAAATAGAGTTGACTTCCTTTATATGGAATCCGTGTAAATCCAATTCATTAGAGTTTGCGCTAAAAACACATTCAAATTAATTAAAATAATTTAATTATTCATTTGATACCTATTTGTGAGTATTTCGTCCACTATTTCAGCGCTGAGTCTATCGATTTCCCTCGAAATACGATAGCTCTCGTCTCCATAGAAAGAGGCGACGGCAAACATTTTTCTCTGGTAAGCCAGTCGTGCCTTATTGTGGTGTTCCTTCTTCTTTTCCAAATACGAGTTCATTTTGAGGAGTACTGATCTAATGTCAACACTTTTGCGGGCAGGCTTTGTAGGCGATGTCGAACGACTTGATCCGCTATTAGGCGAACCTAAAGTTTCTTCAGCCAACAGCGCTTCAGTCTCTCTACTGAACTCATCGTTTAATCCCAAAGAATTATCCAAAACACTGATAGTTTTGCCCAAACAATAACTGAATACAAATTATATATAAATATTAAATAAATTTTATTAAAAATCAAATTAAATCAAAAATAAATATAATTCGGAAATTTTATCCATTTATCAAATCTAATAATACTTAATAAAGAATCCATTCTTTAATTGTCTCAAATGATTGATAGTAACGAATGACCCGAATAATAAAAAGTCTGTAATATATTCGTTGATAACAAATAATAAGATCTCAAATGACTAGAGTTTAGTCAAAAACTCAAATTCCTTCAAAAGTTAAGTAATTAATTAAACAAATACTCTTTAATTAAGAAAATAATACTCACTTATTGGACTCGAAAATAGTATCGAGAAAGCTTTGGTCAACTCCTGGGTAACGCTGATATAACTGATCCTGTTTCAATTTAGTGGAAAACAATTTCTTAGCCATTAATCTCTTGGATGGACACTCGGAATTTATAGCTTTAGCGGCCAGACTTTCGTCATATTCTTGACGGCTGAGAGCTTTGGCCATTTCTAAGTCCATAATTTCTTGTAATTCACTTGTGGGGGCGTTTTGTTCCAACTCTAATGTCTTTTTCGGTTTCTCTTTCTTCGCGGTTTTGTTTTTATTATTATTAATACTTCGAGTTTTGGTAGTGTTTGCAGTGTTTGTAATGTTTGAGCTTTTATTCAATGACTTATCATTTAATGATTTCTTCCAATTGTGATGAAGAAGTCGTGCGACGCCATAACTCAGAGTAATAGTCAAATGGTCTTCAGTTAATGAATCAGTGGGACATCCAAAACTGGACTGCAATTGTGCTGCAAGTAAAGGGTCCAGAGTAAGTACGAATTCCGGCTGATCTGTGCCTTTTGGGTCTGAAATCAATTCAAAGGGCTCTTCGTCTTCAGTTGAAATCGATTCGGAGTCAATTTCAGGACTACTGACAGATGGTTCACAACTGAGTGACAATTGTTCCAAATCTCGGACATCGAAGTGGTTGTCATCCAATTCACTCAACAGTTTTTCAGCCCATTTCTCGTCTTCAAGACACGCATCGAGCATTTCATTCAAGTGGTTGTCCTCTGCTTTTGGAAACTTTTGCCTTAAAGTACTTAATTTCTGATCGCGTGTCATATCATTAAGTAAATCAGTGGTAAACGTTCCCTTGTGGAGCATTACTTTCAATAGATTAACATTTGGGTCAACTTTAGTCTCAATTGGAATCTCTCCCAAACCAATACTCTGTGTTTCGAGTCCTTCATTTGAATCATCGTTTGACTGTTTGAGCTCAAGAAGAGCCCAATCAAGTCGTTCAGTCTGTGTTTGTCGGGTATAACACGTAATACTGATTTCTTCTTTATTTTCGTCACAATTGTCTGAGTCATCGACAGGAAAGGCGGGGAATTCCCAATCAGACTTTCGGACGCCCACTAAACTGAATTTTTTTAATCTGCATTCTTTTGTATCGATTTCATCAGTGATTGTCTCAGTTTTTGAACCATTGTGTACTTCAATCTCATCCCAGAACTCAGAGAATTCATTGTCGTTGGACTTCTCTTCTTCGATGCCATAAATTTTGAGTTCATTTCTTGACTTACATTCTCTTTGAGGCTTTTCTTCCATTTCGACTCAGTCGGGTTTAGTCGGGTTTAGTCGGGTTTAGTCGGGTCGCACCAATCCACTGATAAAACTAAATCACATGATGATTGACAATCATTGATTGTACACGAAGGCTCTCAACCAATGCCAGTACGGTTACTGTGTCACGTGTGATATTGCGTCTGCAAATATATAAAATATTGTGAGGGGAGTGAAAGTGTGGTTAGGTCAATCTTCAAAATCTAATGAAAACTTTTAAAAGTTTTTTAATTGTATATGATAGAGAAAGTCAAGCTGAGTCCATAAATGGCTTACATATCAAAGTAAGAATTGAGATGTCGGAACTAGAAGGCGTCAAAGTCTGAAAATTGATGTTATCAATAGAGATAAACAAATAATCGTTTCTGACTAATTCTAACATGCTGAATCGATTGGTGAAAGTTAAAAAGTTATATATTTTAAGGTTCCTGAGTTATTGCAATTTTTAGCTAAAATAGATAGTTTTTTCATAATAAATCAACAACCTTTAGTGATAGAGTATTTTAACTTTCGCCATTCGATTCAGAATACTAATTTCAATCAAATATATAAGCCTGAACTTCTAAGTTTCTCATCTAATCCGTTTGCTCTAAGCCATTACATAAGATAGCATTGAATTAAATTAAGTTGCGAATGCGTTTGTGCAAAGCCCTTACTGGCTTAAATGAGTAACTCGAGTGAGTGATTTTCTTAACGGCTTATTAGAAAATATGTGTATAATTTATTCTTAACTTGCTGAAAATTCCAAATTTGACTCCTGCATAAAAGCACTAGAATTGAGAAATGTGTCTAGGTTAGGAAATCCATAGATTAACCTTCTCTATTATTTGAAATACACTTGATTTGGTTGCTCGAACAAGTAAATTCCCAATAGGTGTCGACTGAAATTTTCAAGAAGTTAATAATGGCAAATTATATATCAATTTTGTTTGAAATCAGTATTCTGAATCTAATGGCGAAAGTTAAAATACTCTATCACTAAAGGTTTTCGATTTATAAGGAAAACCTATTTTTGCTAAAAATTGCAATAACTCAGAAACCGTAAAAGATATAACTTTTTAACTTTCACCAATCGATTCGGCATGTTAGAATTAGGCAGAATCGATTATTTGTTTATCTCTATTGATAACATCAATTTTCATACTTTGACGCCTTCTAGCGGGTAAACCATAAGCATTATAAAAATTATTTTTACATTTTTGAGTTCAGCTTGATATCATTTACTCGAGTTCACTTCAAAATTTTAGAGTACTATTTGTTTAATGAAATAAGCTTGGGGCAGCCTCAGTTCACGGAAATCCATTTACCTTACAATATATATTAATAAGCTAGTTATAGATTTTATTCATAGATGGTGCAGAACGCAACAATATTGAGATCCTTGGTGTATAATAATCATCTGTAATCATAAAACGCAAAAATAAAAAAATATTTACATAAACATAATGTAGTCTTTATTTACAAAGTTTTCAATCATGAAATTCAAAATCTAATTGCATTTGTATTTAGCCTATAATTAGCTTAAAGTTCGGGTTAAGCCGTGAGACCAGTGCTTCACTCGGACTTCATTTTAACGGTAAGTTTGTGTCCAATCTTTTGTCAGTTGTTTATCATTGAATTCCTGCCATTAATTACAAATACTTTGTCGGCTGAGTGGGTGTCACATAAAAAGACTGTTTATGCAAATAGTGGTACGATTTTAGTCATGTTTTAAGTTCATTGCAGTTCAGTTTAGATCAAAAATACCCTAGATCATGTAACCTTGTGAATTTTAGGCTTTATTTGATGTAATGATCGATTAAAAGTGAGACCATCTACAGAGCCGTTAGTTTGTAATATAAGGACGTTATTTATGAACTCACGGCTGATGGCCTTCGCGTTCATCACTCGTCTACCGCTTTAACCCATTTTGTGATAAATTTCTAAATTATTTATTTTGTTTTTTAGTTTATTTATAACCGAATATTGTTATCATTTAAACTTCAAATTCAAACCAAATGTCGTTATATTTATACAAAAACTAAATTTTGACAAAATTTAAAGCAAAAGAGCAGACATTGAAACGCATCTCAAAAACAATTCAAACCATAAGTCGATTGAACCAAACATTGCATCAAAAGTGGATCAATTGGGGACTCACTCAATACAACACGATCTACAAAATCTGGTCAGAATATAAGACTTGAGTTTAGAAACTGTTTAACAGTTACTCAATGATTGTATTGATTTGATTGCTATAATCTTTTGTCTATTGATTTTGATGACAGAGTTTGCACTCTTGCGGAAGAGATCGTGATTTTAGTGATTGGCTTAGACTTCGACAGTCATTATTGGTGGACATCAGTGGTGTAATGCCTCCAATGCCTCCCAGGCGTAGAAAATACAATATAGACGTCTGTGAAGAGGAAAAAACTGCTTCTAAACGATTTAAACCTTCAATTATGAGCTCTGATCGGTCAGTATTTACTTACTTTTGATTCACGAGATTTTAGTGACGATTAAGAGATGACAACTCTTTTCATATATTAATTCTATAATTGCTTTAATTAGTTAACCCTTTACTCGATGTTTAGACTATTTTCACAAAATATGTTTTATTGTCTTTTTAGATATAATTCGCGCCGCAATTCTTCCCGAACTGATGACGATATGACCGGTTTCTCTCAAAAACGTTGCATCGCTTTCTTTAAAGAGTTCGCCTGTAAGTCCACTCCTGAGTCACCCCTTTTTTGTCTCAATTAAATCAATGTTTAATTTGACCCAAAGCTCACTCCGATCCCGAAGTTATTGAACCGGAAGGCATCGAAAACTTCTGTAATGCATTGAGTGTCGCTCCAGAAGACATTGTTATGTTAGTCATTTCATGGAAAATGGAGGCCAAACAGATGGGCTATTTTCACATTAAGGAATGGCTCAAAGGAATGAACGAAATGCAGTCAGTATTCCATTCATACAAATATTTGTAAATTAAATGAATTGAATTAATTGATTGTTTTTTGTCGAAAGATGTGATTCTTTAGCAAAATTGCGAAATAAATTGGATTACTTGCGGTCTTTGCTCAACGATCAGTCGACTTTCAAATCGATATACCGCTACTCATTTGATTTCTCAAAGGTTTGAACCATTTATATGTCTTCTTATTGAGGTCTAACCTCTTTTGTCATTATTCAGGACAAAGACCAGAGAAGTCTGGACTTAGAGACGGCAAAAGCGATGCTGCAATTGTTGTTGGCTAAGCGTTGGCCGCTTTACCCATATTTTCATCAATTCTTAGAACAGTCCAAATATAAAGTCCTGAATAAGGATCAGTGGTGTAATGTTCTCGAGTTTAGTCGTTCTATTAGTCACGATCTGAGCAATTATGATGAGGATGGCGCCTGGCCTGTCCTTCTCGATGAATTTGTGGACTGGTATCGCAAACACTTACAACCAAATTAACAAAACCAACATTTAATTAAACTATTAATTAAAGCAATTCTTAAATAATTTTTAAAATCGACTTAAAATCAATTTGTATTATTAGGGATTGAATTTCTTTTCATTTATTATCCAATTTTTCGACAGTTATTCGTCTTAACAGTTGTTCACAAATTGTTTCCAATAGTCTGAACACAATTTTTTTCAAAAAAACAAACAAAACTTTTAACAAAAATTCTTTAATAAATTCATAAATTATTTTAAATGATTTCAAAAATGTTTTATCTTTTATTTG
>JAQGCE010000941.1:0-10140 GCA_034699185.1 Eupelops torulosus | reverse complement strand
TTGTTGTCAATTCTTTCATTTTCTTTGAATTGTATCTTAGATTTGAGGACATGTAGTCTCCGATAATAACGGATCGCAAATAAAGCGCCGCACATAAAGAGGAATGTGAGCACAACATCCACAACAAATAAGAAATACCAACTCTTGTTATGGCTATTATATGATGTTATGCAGTAACTGATCCAATAGTTCTGATAAGAAAGGACTACTAACAGGAGAATGCTATCCAATAATCGATAGACCAGACCTATCCAATCAGATGTCTTTGAGATCCAATTAACTGATTGTTTGCCATTCGAATCACTTATTTGAACTTCAGTTGTCTGTTAATTATTGCAATTAATTAATGAATTTTGGATTAAAATATTAACAAAGATGTAAACAAAGAATAAATTTAATAACCATTTTATACTTCAAATACAGTTGAGTCGAGATTCAGATTAATTTTAAAATTTAATAGAATTGGTTCCTCAATACTCTATAAAATAAGTTTTGAATTAAGCTCTAAATTAAGCTCAGAATTAAGCTCTGAATTAAGCTCTGAATTAATCCATCAAAAATTACTTTTCAAAAAATGAGACATTCAAATATAAACAACAAATAGTGAGTCATTCAAAGACAAAGTTATTAGTCATCAAATGTTTGCCTCAAAACCTGTTTTATTGGTCGAAACGATTAAAAGGAATACAAATATTACATAACTTTGTTTACAAACATTTGGTTAACTTTTAATCAATTTTTAGAATAAATCGAATTATTTGTCAATAATTATAAATTTTGAAAATTAAATAAAATAACACTTAATTTCATTTAATTTCATTTAATTTCATTTAATTTCATTAAATTTTAAAAAATTAAGTTTAATATAAAATGAGTGCTAAATCTTCACCAAAAGATGAGGACAATGAGTCGACAACCAGTCCTCTGAGCACAACTGAAGACCATTGCGACCAATTGGCCAATGATTTGATGACTTCATCCTATAATGAAATATCATTTTCAGGAAGTGATGATCAGACAGATGTTGAATTGGCTGAAGAATTGGACCAAAGTTTGAGTGATCAGAAAACTCCTAAAAGAGAATTAACGAAGAAATTGTCTTCGAGTCTGTCTTTACCCCATTTGTCGTCAACTATTGTCAAATGGACTGAACGGACAAAAGCCAGTTATGAAACCGAAAATTTAAACCTTAATTCAAGCCTTAAATTTGAACAAAACTCACAAATAGAAGAAATTCCAGACTATGTCTCATATGAAGGAAATCTGGTCTCATATGTGGCTAAAGATTTTGAACAAAAGCTCAAACACAGCACTTCTTCGCCGTCTATCGAAGGTTTCATTTGATTTATTACTAAATTAATAATCAAAATATTTTTTAAATTTTAGAGCATTTGTCCCAAAAGTCTGAAAGAATTGAATCAAAATTATTAAACGATTTGGAAAAACAGTCGAAACTATTATCACATAATATAAATGCAATGTTAAGACATATTTCCGAATCCACTCATAACGTAAGCGATTAATAAACAAAAATTGATTGCTTTTAAAATATGTCTTCACTTTTAGATAACTTCTCTGACCGTTGAATGTATTTCAACGTATGAAACATCTCTTAACAAGACTTGTGATGTCATTGATTCAAATATTAAGGTATTCCTCTAATTCTCTCTAATTTTTGAAATGATTTAACTCATCTCTTAATTATCAGTCAATGTATCAGTTGATGGCTAAATGTGAAGAACTCAACCAATCAATGAAACCAATCAATAAATTATCTGAAGAATTGTGAGTAATTATAATTAGGAAGAAATGCCTAAAGAATTGTCTCAAATAATTGTTGTCTTAATTTTCAAATTAGGAAAGAAGTGAAGCGTTTATTGGAATTATTCGAAAAAGCCGTCGATTATTACAAAATTTAAGCAATTTTTTAATAATTGATTGATATTATAGACAACAATTCAAATATCTTTGATCTCATTTTCAGTGATATTATCCTTTGATTTTCGTGTAATTATTATTTATTGTTTAATTTGAAATTAAATTAAGATATAATTTAAATTAATTGGTATTTAAATTAAATAAAAATTAAATAAAAACTAAAGTATGTTTTGAAACGTTTTATTTGAATGCATTATATAATGAGAGGGTTTGTCCATCAATTGGTATATAGATTACCATGGTTACATATCTTATTTGTTTACATATTTAAATGAATTGCAAGTTATTTGGAAATATTAAATAAATGATTAATTAATTGATTGGTTTATCAACTTTTGGTTTCAATGTTTGAGGTATTATTTGATTAAAATGTTTTTCCTTTCATTTTTGTTCGAATATATGATTAGTTTGTGAAGCAATGGTTCGTATGGCTGTCCGTCTGGTCGGTCCAAAATCCGGGACAGTTTTTATACACAGTTTTGATAATTCTGTCGCCATTTTTCTGTATAAGTGCTTATCTTTCGTGGAAATTAGCCAAACATATAGAAAATCAACAAAAGAAGAATAAACTGAAGACTAAACGCATCGATAATATTAAGAATAGAAAGAAAAACAAATGAAAATTATAATTAAAATGACTTAAACCTCTAAAATGTTATGTTTGGGACCATATTTATGACCAAATTATTTGCTTAAAAATCCATTTAATAATATTTATTTGTGATTTGTTTTCAATACAACACTTGGACTGTATTTCCATTCATTTTATTCTTAATTTTTATTTAACTAATAATCCAATTAAATGCTAATTAATAATAAATAATGAATTGACTTATTTTTTGTCTTCGTTTTGAACCTTTTCGTCATATTCGGGATGAATCGGGAAACTAGTGATCGGATGACTTTTTGTATCCGTTTTATTGGTTTTGTTCTTTTCGTCGAATTGTTTTTTCTTCGCTTCAATTAAGAGATTGTATTCTATTTCTTCGTCCGTCGGCGGAGTCTTTCGAGTAAATCGAAGCCACGCTTTAAATAAACAAAATTTAATTATCAATAAGAAGACAAATATCAGAATAAATTCATTTTCTGGAGTTTGTATCAAAAATTTAATATATTGGACACACACCCGACCATTCAGGAGGTAAGGGTTGATCCCATAGATCTTCATTTGGAGGTTTGAACCATCTTTTGGGTTGTTTTCGGGCATCAAATAGTTCTATGAAAATAAGTTTGAATTAAAGTTAAAAAACGAAACGAGAAATACGTTTTGGGTCTCGTATTTCAAAGTAATTATTTCCCAAATAATCAGATCCGATGTGTTTTGTATTTGATTTTATATTTTTAGGTTTAAGAGAATCAATAAAACGATTTATTATCACAAAGAAAACACTTCTTCCGCGGTATGACATTATATAAGAAAATTAAAATAATTAAAAAAAAATCATTTTGTATTAGACTTTTCTATAAATAATAATTAGTATATTATTTATGTTTGTCTGAACTCAAATTGTCGTCATTTATGAGTTGTTTTACTACAGTTCTACAGTAAAAGCCTTATTGAAACTGACTGTCAGAAAATAAAATTTGTTTGACCCTTTATTTTAAAAAATTGACTTGTACACATTTAACATTAATAGATGAGCATGCAAGTCTTATAATGGTAATTGGACAAACAAAATCTATAGTAACGTTATTTTAACGATATTTTCTCTCTTAAAGTCATCTCAAATAAGGCTTTGACTGTACTGTTAGTGCGTCTGATGTGAACAACAGTTGCCAACAGTTGTCAACCGATTGGCTCTTTATTTGGCGGTATTTCGAGAAAATACACGAAACGTTTGTTTTGCGAATAAAACAAAATAATGGATAATTCGCGGCATCTTTTCGATGACCAAAACTATTCTTTGGATGAATGCATGGACTCAATGGATGGCAATCAAAGTGTTGGAAATAATGATAGTTTAGAGCAATTCGACAGCGGATTCATTAATGACTTCACAACCGTTCGTTTGACGACAACAATCGAAAAATCATTGGATGTGTTGGATGTCTCTCCCATTAGAAAGAAATCGACAAATGCTGACGAAAGCTATGGATCTCTTTTTGATTTCGATGACAACCGAGACTTCAGTTTCGACAAAAGCAAAACCAATCGAAAGTATTTTCCATTGAAGAGAAGGCTTCCATTTTCACCGACTTATGGCTCGACTCCAAAACAATCGAAAACTAAAACTGTGAGGACCCGAACGGCAGACAAACGCAAGAAGTCTTATAAGAATAGAAAATCAGACATTAGTTTGTGGGACAAAGCAATTAACAAAAACGTAAGAATCAATTGAAACAATCGATTATTTTGTTTGAAATAATGAATTCAATGATTTCTTAGCCCGAACTCAAACAATGGATTAATAGCTTTAACGGCGAAATGGAGAAAATCGAGTCCTCGGAACTGTCGATTACTAAGCAGTCCATCCCTTCTGACTAATCATTTGTGTATAAAATGTATTCAAACATATCTTACTTACAAATAAATACTTAATTTTTTCATTTGATTCAACAAAATATTCATTAATTAAACAAAACTTGTATTTAATAATTAAATTTTAATTACTTAAAAAACTCGTTATTTGATTGTACTTTACGTCAAATAAAGTTATTTTTCATTTAATATTAATTTTTGGTGTAATTAATGGAATGGAAGTGTTTTTAGTGAATCAATTGATTGATTGATAAGAAGTTTTTGTTAGTTTTACAGAAAGTTTAAAAATTTAAAATTCTTAGAATTTTATTTGTATTTTGGACTTTAATTTCTCGTTTAATTATATATATATAAAAATAATTTTCGTTCGTCGTTTGTCGTTCCTGATTCCGGCACACTTAACATTTAGTGTCGTCCTGACCCCACAGAACCAAACCTCCTGCCAATTTTTTCGTCTAAATGAGTTACTACGGTCAGCCCCTACCTCCATACAAAATTTGATTAATGAACTCTATGCCAAACATGAGTTCTGATTCCGGCACACTTTCCATACTTTAAGTAATTGATAACATATTTTGAACAAAATTTAATTTTAAAACAATTCTTTTCAGTTTATTTGTTGAACAAATAAAACACTTTTATTAAAACAATCAGTAAATGAGTGTTTGTTTTGTAAAATATAATTATTTTTCAATAATTTATACCTAATTTGCTTCAATTGAATATTCGTTACATTGTGTTTGCAGTAAAATCCATTGCCATAACTGAATATTTTCTTTAATCGAATTTCTTTAATTGAATACCTTTAACATTAGAGTACCCATAGGAACAGCCGGGGCCTGGAAAATGCCTTACTATAACCGAATATTGCTATAAGTGAATATGCTCAAACCCAATATTTACTGAATTTGCAATCTTTTGCGCGGCGGTCACTAATAAGGGGGCAGGACTAGTTATTTCAAACAAATTATGTTTTTATGTTTAAAATTATTTAATTGAAAGATAACTTTTATTTTTGTATCAATTGTTGAAAATTTAGTTTAAATTTGAATAAATGCTAAGAAATCTACAAAATTATTGAATAAAAGGAAAATTATTTAATTGTTGCCTTCTTTGGCCAATTCTTGCGCTTATTTAAAAAACAAATGATTAACCGATTCATTAAAACCAGTGTTGCCAAGGTCGGAGACTCTAGGGGAAATTGAGGGGGATAATGGATTTTTCAGTTAAGGGGGGATTGAGGGGTATACCGCCAATTTTTAAAAACCTCAAAAAACACCGAAAAAATGTGTTTAATTATGAAATTAGTGTATTTTATTAGAGGTATTTCATCATAAAATAAAGTTATTTTCAGTTAATTAAATAAATTTTCAATAAAATGTTGAAAATTGGATTTTAGCAATGAACTTTTTCACATATTTCTGACCAAAAATTTTGATATAATCCCTTCTCCTTAGCCATCACTGATTAAAACTATTAAAAATTGAATAAATTATTTTCAAATTGAAACACAAATACAGTTAAAGTTCAAAATATTCTCCAAAACACAAAAAGAATTTTTATAAGTTTTTAAACTTTCTGTAAGAATAACAAAAACTTCAATCACTTGACTTCATTTAAATTCATTATTTTGATTGGTTTTGTCTAATCTCAAGTCAGGGTCTACTCAAGTGTTTGTTCGATAATTATATTTTGATTCATAAGTTATGAATCATAACCAAAAACTTTAATCAATTCATTTAAAGCTTATAAAAGACTTTCAGATAAATAAAATGAATTTATTAACAAAAAGTGTTTTCATTTTTTCCATTTTTGTTTCAATTGAATCCAATTCATTGGTCGGCAATGAAAGTGATTGTAAGGCGAATATTGTGGAAACCATTCCAATCGGATTAACTTTTAACTCGTCTATTATCTCGAATTCAACTTTCGATGGATTGCTATCTTTGATATCGAGTGCCAATCATTCGATAGAAATCTCATCATTTTATTGGACATTATTGGGAACCGATGTTATGCCAAAACCAGATAAATCCAGTATAAGAGGAAAACAATTATTGGACGCAATAATTGATTCTTCGAAGTCTCGGAGCGTTAAAGTAAAAATAGCAGTGAACCAAGATCAAAATAACCAAAACAGTACTGATTTAGACATTTTAGCAAAGTTTGCAGATATTCGTAGACTAAACTTTTCGCGACTGATTGGCGCCGGTATTCTCCACACAAAGTTCATTGTCGTCGACAAAAAAGATTTCTACATCGGAAGTGCAAATATGGACTGGAGGTCATTGACTCACGTCAAGGAAATGGGTCTCATTTTGACCGAATGTAAACCACTCGCTGAAGATTTGTCGAAAATATTCCAAATCTATTGGTATTTGGGAGAACCGAATGCAACGGTTCCAAGGTTTTGGCCAAAAGAGTTGTCCACTCAGTATAATCGGAGTCATCCGATGTCGTTATCACTGAATAAAATTGATTCGAATGTATTTCTTTCATCGTCTCCGAAATCATTCTGTTCTTCGGGTCGAACCAATGACATCGACGCCATTCTTGCGGCCATAAAAAGTGCCAAAAAATATATTTATATCGCAGTAATGGATTACTTCCCAATATTTCTTTATTCTAAAAACAATGTGTTTTGGCCCGTAATAGACGATGCGCTCAAAGAGGCTGCCATTGAGAGGAAAGTTAGCATCAAATTATTGGCCAGTCATTGGAATCATACGCGAAAATCAATGCCAATATTTTTAGAATCTTTGGCCGCTTTTAATGATTTAAAAATTTTTGGATCAGATATTGAAGTAAAACTATTTGTAGTGCCAGCCTTCACACCATTACAACAAGATATCCCTTTCGCCAGAGTTAATCATAACAAATATATGGTTACCGATGAAGACGCTTATATCGGAACATCCAATTGGTCGGCCGATTATTTTGTTAATACTGCGGGGGTTGGCCTTACTATTAGTCCTAAACAAAATCGGACTAATCTAAGAAATGATTTAAAGTCGATTTTCGAGAGGGACTGGAATTCCAGTTATGCAAAACATTTATAAAAACAATTCTTTTATTGAATAAAATGTATTTAAAAAAATCATTTTATTTTATTTCGTATTTTTTGCCAAATGTTTATGACTTGACTTCTATTCGATAAAACCATATTCTGTCCATAAGTTGTATACCAACTGCAATAAAGAGGACAAACTATTTAAGGAAATGTCTTGTATTATATTTTGTTGCATACATTCCGAAGAGAGTGCCGGCAAGATGTGCACCATGGTCAAAAAAGCGCCATCCTAAAACTAGTCCGGCGCTATCCATTAAAATGATTGATTTGAGAGCCATTCCCGCAGGTATTGTGAAAAACGGCAGAAATATTATCATTAGTTGCAAATCAGGTCTGGCCATACAACACGACGACAAGACTCCCAGAATTGCTCCCGACTTACAAATTAAAGCAAACGATTATTTTATTTAAATTGGAAATAAGGGAACACTTTTTAAACAATCAAATATTTGAGTCTTTTTTTAAATTGGATTTCAGTTCAAAATATTAATTAAACTTCAGATCATTTCATATAATTTTGTGAAAAATTCAAAATAATTGTTGTCTTCCCTTATAGTTCATTAAAGATTTGTCCTTAAAAATAATTTGATTAATACTAACCGCTCCTAAAGAAGTAGAGGCTCTTCTCGTGACCACTCTCGCCAAATAACTTCCGAAGGATGAGACGACGCCTACAATATATTCAGTTTTAGTATCGATTTTCAAATTAGAAGTAAAATACCAGAAGTCAAATAAATTGCGAGTAATTGGTCCGAACCGAACAGTTGTCCACCAATTTGAGAGAATGAGTACAAAACAACTAAATTTAAGACCAAATGAGTGGCCGAATAATGACTGAAATTCGACAAAAGCATTGGCCAACACTTCAATGGCTCTGAAATAAACGAAAAATTAGAGAAAAAAAAACTAATGGAAGGCCTACTTTTGGTGGCATCACTCATAAAATGTTTAACCATAAAAGGTTGAAGTCTGGGGACTTTCCACGCGATAAATACCAATACATTTATGGCAGCGATTCCTAAAAAAAGTTTAAACGATTGGTTGGTTGTATTCCACCACTCAATCAACTTTAAAACCAAAATATAAAACAAACTCAATTGGCATTTCTTGAAATATTATAAATTACCTGGTTCATATGATTGGGAGTCCTTTTATGGTTTTCTGTGTAAATTGAATTTAAGTTATATTTCCATTGATTCCAATTATTTAACTTTTGTCGCAAACGAATTGAAGTCTCGAAGTTATAAACGATATAAACTGAATAAACAGTTGCACTAAACTTAAATTAATTAAAGGTTTAATTAAATTTAATCATTGGTTAAATCGATAAAATTACCCCTAATGTGAAAATTAATGGCTTGATTAAGCACTTGGTATTTTCTAAGATTGAAGTTTGACTCAAGTTTTCTACGTTTTTTTCAAATTTATTTTTACCGAAACTTCTAGTGATTTGCAAATGATTTGACTTAAAGTTAAACTTATTTTTGACACAATTGTTGGTTAGTCTCAAAACTGAAAGCATTTTTAAAATTAAATTAATTTCAATTATCGGTAAAAATTTTGGAGAGTTTTAAAACGAAATAAACAAACGATTTGATGGAAAATCTGTTTAACTAAACACATAAATAAAGGCTTTAAAAAATTCGCCTAAAGTTGAGTGAAACAGACTCTCAAACAGACTTCACTTTTAGCTTATGTTTTGACATTATTTATACAAAATATTTTTGTATAAAAGTTTGTCTTCAAAATGTAAACTTTGCTAAGAATCTTTAATTTTATTCAAATTTCTTATCAGATTAAGACTGAATTTGGACAAATGTACAAGTTGAACGTTTAATATTTCCCTAGTTTTAAATGTATTATTGAATATTTGAGTAAAACAGCGATTTTGTTGGGATTTGTTGAAAGGGTCTCTAATAAATTGTATCCAATATTTTGCTATAATTTTTGGAAAACTTCAATATTTGTAAACAAATTGCGAAATACTCTCTATTTATAGGAAAAATTAAATTAATTAAACTATTGATTTATGAAATGAAATGAGTTATCTCTCAATATTTAAGGTAATAATCATTCAATTGTTTAAAGGTTTCAAGACTTGAGAATAAGCCAAACATATAATTATGTATAGAATTAAGGTTTGACTTAAGGTTTCTCTTATTTTGCAAATTATTAACAAATGGTTTGTCTTAAACAGAATGCGGTCAAAGGTGTGATGAGTGGGACATACGATTCAATGGTCGGAATGTTAGCCATCAGAAGAGTCATTAATGACGATAGAAATGCCAGAAATGCTAATAATATAATGAAACGAATATTTGAATGCATTTGTTTAAACGGTGGACTCTTTCTGGTCAGTCATCAAATTGTTTGTCTCTCCTTTTGATCCCAATTTAAATGTTATGTTAGGTCTCAATATTGGTCTTCAATCACGTCATTCTTAAATGGCTCTACTTTTTTATGCAATTCGCGTTCGGGTCTCAACAAGGAATGGTGTCTTCGACGTGGTTTTGGTTGGAACCGACTCTCTCTTACTTTTTCTCAGTGCTATGGGTTTTACCACTATTTCTATTAAGTCGTGTCGTCAATGCCTTATGGTTTCAGGTATTCATACAATTCGTAAATATTTGATATATTTATTGAACTCTATGTT
>JAQGCE010000940.1:0-10144 GCA_034699185.1 Eupelops torulosus | reverse complement strand
AGAGAGAGAGAGAGAGATGTGTTTTATTCTATGTGTTGTATGTATTCCTCTTTTGGTGGTTGTTCTCAATTCCAATTCTCAGTTGCATTTAGCGTTTGGGCAAAATGTGAGTCTTGTGTCTGAAATTCGTTCACAGCATTCGAATGTATGCAATGAATGGCATGTAGTGTGCAGTGAGTGTTGGCTGCGAGCATTGCATTTGTATGTTAACGGGACACCATTGGGTTTGTGCTCTCAGCTCTACTTCTTTATGTACAGCGATAGCACTCACTATATATATTGGAATGTGTTTCGATCGATAATACAATCTGACGGCGGGTCTCCTATTTTTGCAGCGATTCCCTACTCTGGCAACTGATATCGAATCGGCATTTTGAGCACAGGCTCGCATTTGTGTTGTGCTGAAACTCTATTTCCCCTCCAGTTTTATGCCATCATTTTCAGTAAGAAAAGAGATTCGGTATATGAGGCAAATGCAATATCATTTACTATAAGCCACCCCTGCAGTAACACCCGTTTACAGCACAACCCTGACTCTACTCAACGGCACACTTGAGTGAAGGCATACAGCAATAGAAGAATAATGCAAACAAAGAAAAGTTGGGCATAAAATCTTAGACTCGAGTCGACAAAAATTGTGTTCAATATATTTCACGAATTTTATGTTCAGATTTTTCTGACAAAAATAAAGAGAATACCAGAAACAAGACCTGCAATAAAGGCGTTTCGCAATTACTGCTCCTTTTCTCATAGCATTCACACAATGACTGTATCTATGAATAAATCTAATATTCAATGAAAAGTTTTCTTTCAGTCACACAATTAATTATGATTTTAGTATTTGTTGTCGTCATTCATATAACTCTTATTCACTGATTTGGGATAAATTTGGAGCAAATGGACACAACTAACACAACCACCTGATATTCTGTCTTACTTTCACTTATCGATCGATATTAGAGATTATTTAGACTTTGTTTAGAAATCAGAGACAAAATCTTCAAATATATAACAAATATCAGAAAATAAGGAAGAATTCAATAATTATCCGAAAAAATATATTTTAATGTATTTTAATGTTTCCCAACAAACATATATTGAAAGACAACGTATTGTGACCTTCTTTTATGGGCTAACAACACAGCAACAGGCAATTCGATAATTTAGCAGAACATACACTCCATTGAGTCAATACATACATACTGTTCCAGCATTGAATCGCATGGAGTACTAACACCAAGCTCTACATCATTAACTTTCATTTGTGACTTACTTTATATTTATACAAATGCACCTGTGCTATGCTTGTGCTCTGTCTGTCGTGTTGTAAGCCTTATGCCATACGCCATACCCTCTATTCACTAATAAATGTGACTCAGAGTGTGTGTGCAGTCAAATCAAAAGAGGATTTTTTTGTTCTTCACTTCAAATTAATTATTACGAAAACATTTTGTGATATAAACGAAAATAATTTCATAACTGTTTAGTATATAAAAGAGAAAATATTCTTAGTTTTTGGATAAAAATGTTTTCTAAACCTTATATTTGTTTGAATGAATAATATTCATAAACTCCATGAATATTGGACTGCAGTCATGTCTTTGAGTCGCATATATTTTATCTAAACTCTCAATCATACAAAATGACAAAACTGTGCTCTATTTGAGACATGTTTAGATCAATGCTATCATGTCATGCATTTTAGATTCGAGGAGAAAAATAACTCCAATATAACTCTGGTCTCGATTTTGTGCCAATGATTAGTTGTTTCACATTTTTAAACTATCGTTTATCTGACAGTAAAGTATGATTTCAGGGGTTCACTGTCTGGCCCTTCGCTTTGGCCAACACTCAGGGCTCAACCAAAAGAATCAAAGAATACAAAAATGTTTTTTAAATTTGTTTCAAATTTTTTAGAGGAGAGAGAGAGAGAGAGAGAGAGAGAGAGGGAGAGAGAGAGAGAGAGAGAGAGAGAGAGAGAGAGAGAGAGAGACCACAGAATTGATTCGAGAGATCAGCACAGATATGATAGGAGTTTAATGATGTGTTAATAAAAATTGAAAAAATATTTAAAGAAATAAGTGATATATCTATTTGAGAGAAAAGTATAGTTTAGGCGAAGGAAAGGCGAGAACAACAAAAAGAGAAGTTGAAAGTAAAATAAATTACTCGGTTTTCAGATTGAGTTTGTTTTATATTTTATCTGTTGGTTAGTAATGGTTAGCAGCAGTGCTGTAACACAAGATGTGCCGTTCAATCAAAAGCCAACTTTCATAGACTGGAGAAGTTGTGAAATAAGTTTTTGCTGAACTGAGGACTGCAATCGACGACCAGTTAGACTCTCATCGGTTTTATAATCATAAGCTTAAGGATTAGCACAAAAATAGTCGTTTGTTATTTGAAGACTCACCAACTAAAGGCTCACTTTGTGTTGTGCCGATCAAAGGCACTGGAACTTCAGCTCTGACCAAACCTCGACATAAGAGATTAAAGTGTTAGCCAATACTCAATACAGCACTGGTCTATCACTTGATTCTGGTGTCGGGCATTACACACATTATGCAGACATTTCTAACGTTGTTTAGCTCTTGAATAAAAGATTTGTCTGAATAAATGTCACATTTGTTTCTCCAGTTTCTGTTACCCATTATTTTCGGTGAAGCACTGCATCTCTAAATAATTTGTGTCCTCTATTTTGTTCACTAATTCCGATCCAATTTGTATTTATTCGGCTATCGTTTACTTCAATCACTTCCAAACAAATAATATTTTAAGAATTTTCTTATTCTGAATCAAATTCTTCATATTCTCGACAGTTCTTAAGAACTCGAAGTGAAATCCCTTTGAATTGGAGTTTAGTTTTTACAGCTTTTAATTCTTTTTTTATATTTTCATTTGAATTGAAATCTTTAAGGAATATATATTTCATTTAGAATTTGGTTAATGCAATGCTTTCCTAATATTACTGACATCGCATGCAAACAAACCAAGAGAATGTATGTGTGTGTGCTTGTATGTATGTGTGTGTGTGTGTGTGCTCATTTCTATCTATGTACGTATATATCTATGTAAGTGTGCATGAACACATGAACACATCCTACTGTCTATCATTTGAATTTTCCGTCTGAATAACACAATCCAGAGCTAAACACAAGTATAGTCAGACCAAAAATTGTCACAATTATTGGTGTGCATTGAGTTTATTGTGAGTACGAGCCTCGAGTAGACTCAAAGTCAGTCAGTGCTAACTTCTATTAGGGTTTGTTCGCAATACAGAACACTATTAGAGCAAAGAGTATAAAATTTAGTTTATTTGGTGCACACATCGAATCAAAGGCTATAAGTCTGTGCTCATTGTGCTGTTGGTGCTGTTTATGGTGCACTAGTTCTTCGCTTCTTTGATGATGAAAGTGAAGAACGAACGGTCCTTCTGTGCCTCCAGGTTTCCAAAGAGACGAAAGCTTTTTTCCAGTTTTACTACGACTACAGCCACTAAAGTAGAGATCAAAATACAGAATACACTGCAATACACTATAGCACAGAATATATGGCACTATTCAGCCTTCTCTCTCTCTCTCTCTCTCTCTCTCTCTCTCTCTCCACACGATTCTGTCATTGAGTTCCGTTCTCTGGCAAAGTCTCTCTCTTTGTGTGCGATTCTGTTGTAATTCTGTTTCATATGATGCACACTATCTGTCTGTTTATTGCCTCTAACTTTAGGTCCTGAGTAGTGCTGGTATTGGCGTTATATATATATATATGTTGGTAGCGAAGAGTGGGTAGAATTGGAAGTATGAGCTCTAATGCATTTCACTATATTCTCAATGTTCTCTCAATGATATCGATTTTTCCTGAGTCGGGCATCACATAAAGCATAGTTGCGATACTCTTTATGGGCGAACTGGCAGGTTGTAGGTTGTAGTAGGTTTAGGTTATTGTAACCATTGCTATGTTGGCTGTACTGTTAGCTCAGAGACAGCATTGGTTAAAGGCTGGTATATGAGGTTCCAATTTATATGTAATAAAAGTTATCAGTTACTAAATTTTTTTCTTAACAAAAATTCTTTTTCAAAGAACTATTATTTATTGGTTTCGATATAATGATAACTATATGGGTGTCAAATACTTTGTGAACTCAAATAATAGGTCGGTTGAAAACCTGCGCTACCTTTGAGTCAACAAAAAAAAATTGGTTCAAAATGACCAAAACCAACGCCCAAATGTACTCCATTGCAGATTACCGTTTGTGTACACGCAATGGGCTTTCAATACACTGTAGAAAATTATATCCATATATGAGAATCGAGTCATATGAGTGTCACATAAGCTTTCATTGCCTCAAATTTGTCGACCAAACGGTATTAATAAATGCTGTGCACAGATAGCTATGAAAGCATAGGTACAGTCCGTCTTTCACTCAGGCTTTTCAACCAATGAAATGACAGAATAATATAAGTTATATAAGAAAACTGTTTTTCCGACGAAAAAAGTCAAGAGATTACAGGAGTGCCCTAAAGGCTGATTTAAACAGTTACCAAGCAATAGAAAAGGGATTTGCATTCAGTTTGTTATTATCCCGGTTTAGTCAATGAACTTGAGCATTTTGCTCAATAAATTTGAGAATTCTCCTTAATATAGCTAAATATAGGCTTTCCTTTAGATGAATAATTGGTCATTATTTGAATCACCTTGCCCAATCATAATTAGATAAGCATACAAATATTCTAATTGGCAAGAATAATTTGTCCAGAATATTTTATGAGTATCTATTTTTATAAATGTTAATGTTCTTGTTTACAAACAGAGAGTCCATCCAGTATTCAATTTGCATTAAAAATTGATAGTTTTTATAACAAGACCCAAATTGGGTAACATAGGCTTTCTTTCCACCATTTAGCTCATGTAATGCATACCTGGTTATCTCACTCATGAGAAGTACTCATTTGATTGTCCGAATTTGATCTTCAAGATAATTGAAAATTCAGTGATATTTCGTTGCATTCGATAAATAACTTGAATGTGATATACAATAACAACTCCGAGTGGACCACTATATTCACACTCAGTTGACTAGTGACTAGTGTTACTCAATCATTCAAATGATTCTCTCAAGTTGAGAAATATCTAGTTTAATTTATTTTCTTAATTGATCATATACAGGCTAAATTAATAAAAATTATTTTAAAAATGATCTTGATTTTGTTTCTCAATCCATAGTAAATAATTGTTATTTGAGTAGTATTTCAAATCACAAATATAACTAAATTAATGTCCGCTAATATACGAATGGCTAATGTCAAGGGATACCCAAAATTCTTGACTTCAGGCATATAAAGGAGAGGACGTATTTACAGACTTAATCTCAGAATCTACTTTCAAACATTGCATGAAATTGGAAGACATTTTCTGAATGCTAGTAGTTTTTGACCTTATATCCATGTTGATTTATAAATTTTTTTTCCATTGAATAAGTTTAATCATGGCGACTGTTATATATTGCTTGGTTTTTATACTTTTTATATTAATACCTTGATCATCTCACTACGATTTTAATTTTCAAAATTGATCATGTTTTATTTTTGTTTAAAGTTTGGTCAGAAAATATGTTTGATCAGGTTAAGTCTTCAATGGTTTCAAATAATTTATTTTCTCTGAAATTTTCAAAACAGTTTTCTTTCGTTTTGTGATTTTCTGAGGATTTAGAAAAACATGGATTTTTCCCAACGGGGTCTTTTTATATTCAAACATCAGAGAATCGAGTCATTTGATCCATGAATGAGACGAACATAAAATTCAGTCATTTCAAGTAATGGTTGAAAATAAAGAAAAATAACATTTTCATCTTGGTCATATCAATGAAATCTAATAGGAGGACAGTCCTGTAATATTCCATCCATTGGAGCGTTAAGCTTAGAATTTAGATGAGCCATTGTCTATTTGGGGCATGTGCAAGGTCTACAAACTAGAGAGATCTAAAATGGCTGATTTGTGCGGGAGTTCAGACACGTTTGACAGTAAAATTTGTGCCAATCATTGATCATGATACATTTTCATTTTGAGCTCATAATCTTTATTCTTTTTTTATTCATATATTTCTTTTAACCCAAATCGGATTGAATTCATACATAAGTTTTTTCAAATCATTTGTATAAATCAACAAGGTTATTTCAATTTTCTTTTACATCAAAGCTTTCAACAGCTATGAACAAGCGCATATATGATCAAGAAGATCAGAGGGGAGGCATATTTGGGAAGAATGATTCGATTATTTTGTTAATCCAATGGTTTTCAGAGCACTTGTGAAGCGATAATTTATTTCTTCTCAATTTGTGTACAATTATTAAAGTTTTGTTTTTCTCTCAACTCTTGCTCTCAATTATATGCGGAATATATTGAGGAATATATTGTCAATTGAATGGTTGGCGCTTTTGGAATGGTTGGTCTCCAGTGTTATAACATATTGAGAAAGTCATAGCCATTGTATAAAATGATATTAATGTCAGTGAAGTAGGTTTGATGTGTTGGGCCTACGATTATTAAGAGCTATGTAAACGAACAGCACATGAAAGCTGTAGGAAAGGCAACGCCAATACAATTTTGCGAAGAGGTCTGAATTCGATGGAACAGAATATATACACAAAACGCTGTTCCGTAACAGTAGAGGAGAACAAAGTATTACACAATACACTCAATACATAGTATATAATATTATGCAGTTTTTCAGGGCTTATATCTATGAAAACCGCACACATATTAACCGTATTTTAGTTGAAACTGCATTTGTATTGAGAAATGCATTCAATGATGATATACACAAAATCCAAATCTAATTTCATACACACCTCTCAATCCACAAAATAGAAGCAAAAAATAGCATATATTTCAAAGAAAAGAATTTTATTCTGAATACAAAAATTTAGAGAAAAATATTTTTTGATAAATATCTTTGAATACATTGCGAACATTGATTTGATTATGCAATCAAATCAACGAAATTATTCTGATGTTAGACTAACTCTTTGTTGTGAACTGCCTTTCAATCGAGTTGTGAGTTGGAGTCCTTTTAGAAGAGAATATATATCAGGTTCCTTTTGTTTGAAAATCAATGTTTTCTCTATTTATCAAGAATTATAAAATGAATTTTTATTTCTTATCGCATAACAGTTGGCAGTAATTCTAATGCAAGTATTATGAGTTAGATATTGAGGCACAGCTCAGAACTGTTCTCAAATGTATTAGTTATAAACACCTGTGCAGTCGGCAAACAATAATTTTAGAGAACAGGACAGATAACTCACTATACAGTGGAGTATATGAGTGTTGTGTATGTATTCTTTGCACAGAAAGGCCACAGAATTGTATGAAATTGAATGTAATATCGCCTCCAACTTCTCTGTCCTGTTTATGTTATGTCTCTTTCTATTGAATATTATATTAGTTCCTCTGAGCTCAGGCAACCAGGCAACCAACCCAAATGCCAAGTTCTTCATTTATGCTGTGCTCTCTCAATTTATTCTATTCAGTTATTTATTCAAACAATTTTCTTCGTTCGAACAAAATTCTTGAAATATTATTATTTGTAAAATCTATTCATTTCTTTCATATAAATGTTTCAAACATTTCTATATTACTGTTAATCAAAGCAAAGAATAATAATTGGACTTCAATTTAAACATTAGTTTGCATTTCAATTATATTTATTGTTATTTTAGTGAATATTACTTTAACACAACTACAAAGAATTGTGTCGAAGCTTTCAATTTATTCCGGTTATAAAGTCAATAGGAATTCTTGCATATGATTGACCCGGATATAATCAACATGGTTATTGACTATCTTTCAAAGTAATATTTGTTTATAATATATATATAGTGGTGTCGATTAATTGTTTTGAATTTCACTCTTTGTTAAAATTTGAGTCCAATTTATATTAATCTGAAGTAATATAGAAGGAAGAGAGTAAGAGAGAGAGAGAGAGAGGGAGAGAGAGAGAGCCGCACATGTCTCTCATTTGTGAGGGCTCATCAGTTGGCCCGCACTTTGCCAGAACTCTGCAGTTGTTATTAGCATTAATAGTATTGAGAGTAAGCTATGGTATGAATCGAAACAGAACTGCACTGTTGTGTGAAGTGTGAGTGTAAGGGCTGTTTTGTATAGTCTTATATTCTGGTAGAGTATTGAAGAGAACCATATTCTGCAAACACAGAGCACTTGTGGGAATAGAATATGTCGCTCACTTACAGTATTAGTAGGAATACCTTCTGATGCGGGCTTAAAAACAACTGAGAACTGTTGGGAAGAGTAGCGCATTATATTTACTAGAGTATAATAACTTTCATATTTGGTAACATATACTCTAAATCATAACTTTATGCACTTTATATATGCTTTATAAGGTCTTTACTTTTCTTCTGTGCTTTATATCCATTTGCTGTAGAAATAGTGTTAGACTATTGCAGAGCACTATCACCTCTCAGTGCTCTGTTCTCTGTTGCACACATTAAATGGCTTTTTTCTCTGCACTTCTTTTCTCTTTTTCTTTTTCTGGCAAAAACTTTAGTCGTTATTCAGTCCTAACTGAGAGGCCTATCGTAAGTTTGATGCGTTTGCAGGCATTACTGCAATGCACCAAATGGTTAGATATATTGTATTGCCTGCACTGCATCTCCATCTCCTTCCTCTTTCATTGCTGTACATCACAGCAGCGGTTGGATATGTGCTCTACTATACGATCAAATTTTTCCAGGACAGAGCACGAAAGGAGATTTAACAAGCTCGCGTTCGTCTCTGGCCGCCCCTTCCATTCATACCCCCATCCGATCTATTCTGCTTTGATGTTAGTCGTAGTGAAGAGAAAACCCATACACTCATAGACTCATATACTTTTGCACAGCACACATACATACACACAGAGAAAGAGAGAAATACATTGAGAACAGCACAGCATTGACTGGCATTCACTGCTGCAGTACAACTAATCTCATGCCAGCAAAGGGAAGGCATAGGCAAAGCCCAATTCAAGAACAACACTCACTCACACACACAGTGTATCGATCGGTGCGGCTGATGATGCGGTCCCTCACATGCAAGATAGCGAACACAGAGCACAGAATACTGAGGAATAGTCAGACACATCATAATTCTGTATAAAAGTAGAACTACTCTTATGATAGAAACCGAAATAGAAGTTTGAAGATTTCCAAAATGTAAGTTCCATTAGCTATAAGTAGGTATCTCTTCATGAAAAACACACATATTTCTGAAAGAAAAGATCAAAATCAAAGATCAAATACTAGAATTCCGATGAAATTTCGGTTTCAGGTTTACTCCTCTATTACAAGAATAAAATACAATTTTTTAGATTTGGGTCTCAAATGAAATTTTCATTAATATATTCACAAATGCTTTTGTGGCTTATATTCAAGAATTAAAATAATAGAAAACTAATGTTTCAAAGAAAGGATGAAAAACTATATTATATTCAAATCATATCTTTCTTTTCATCGTTTTCATAGTTATTATAATATTTATAACTTTTCTATTAATCCATTCACTCATTATTTGTATATTTCTCTCTTTCTTCTAAACCAGGCATCAGATCGGGATGACTCTCTATTCAAGAAAGTTGCAGGTATACCATTATTTCAATTGAACTTGTATAAACTTATTAATCATCTTATCTTTTGAGTGGCATACGGTTTCAACTTTTATTTTTATTTTGATAACTGTTTTCCTGAGTTTTTCTTTATTACTGTTATAATAATTGGAGACATTGAGCCCAACATTGAGTCTAATATTGAGGCCATTATTTGATGGAAAACTGTTCGTTAAAATTCAATTAAATCATCAAATTTTCTTTGTTTTCTCTTTAGTCGTGGAAAACTTTTTCGATATAATTTACAACGTGCATGTTGAAATGGATGGACGATCAGGTAAGGCAACCACCATCCTTATTACCAGTGCAATTTATGTCTAAACGTATGGCTGAGTTTGGCAATAAAAGTGATTCACCCATTAATAGGCCGACACGCAGGACAGAAGAGGACTTATAAAGCAGTGAGTCTTTTATCTTTTCACATAATTTATACCTAAATATTAGAACGATATCGCCCTCCACTCCACTCAACTACAATACCTCCAATGG